>ML816538.1:69800-85778 GCA_009831015.1 Picea engelmannii
GTAGAAAACATGAAATGGAACATAAAAGAGGAATTAGCACCTTCATCTTCTCCCTGGAAACGTTTTATTGGAAAATACATCTAAAAACATTTTTTGAATTGCGCACGTCGCAGGCTAGGATACCCGTACAATGCAGATACATCACAATATATCCTTGAGGTAGACTGCGACGACCCTGGGTCATCACAGGGAATGATATAGGGCGCCTGCGATGACCTCCATGTGCTAGTACCCTTGAAAAATTGACCCAAAAAGACATTTCTAACCAATGAAAAGAAAAAATTGATCCATGAAAAGTTGAAAGAGATGAAAATTACCTATTCAGCGGAGACCATTCGTCAAATGATCAATTGTGCCTCCCGTAATCCACTGTGGAAGTTTGAGGTAAAATGGGGGTTTGGGAACAAATTTTGGGTGGAGTAACAATGGAATGGTAAAATAGAGTTTTTACCCATATTTATTTACTTTTTTACTTTTCCATTTATATTTTATATTATTTTATACATTCCACCTAAACCCTAAAGTTCTAATGATATTACGAGTGTTTGATTTTTCACAAGTGAGACATCTAGGAGTGGAATATTGAACAAGGATACATCTTTTGGGTTTTCTTTTATACATTTGTCATATGTACAGATCATTTCAGAGTTTTTCAGGAAAAACTCTGAGCTTAGTTTTTTCTCTTTCTCGTGCTCGTAAATCAATCAGAACGTAGCCGAGTACACTTTTGTCGCTTTTTCATACTCGTAATGGTAACATGAAAAATGAAACCTATGGAGTATCCTTTAAGCTCTTTTCACACTTCGTAAAAATGAAAATATTTCCGAGCGACCTTGTTCTTTTCACGCTTGTAAAAGTATTTGAAGAAAACATTTGATGGGCAGTAGATTATCACTTTTTTGGTCTCATCAGATTAACTTATGAAAAAAGAACTTGTGGAGTCCTCTTTAAGTGTTTTTTAGACTCTCTAAACATGAAAACCCCTGATTTTTCTCTCTTTGGACTCGTTAAACAAACATCGAAAGACTCATATGAGACCGAAACACTCCTTCTTAGGGTTTGTTAAACATACTATGAGGGACTCATCTGAAGGATGAGCTTACATATACAAGCATATGTTATCCTCCTCAAGCTTGCATAAAAATAAAGAGGTACTCGCCAGAAATGGTGGGGAAAAATTTGGGAAAGAAAGGTGTCTCCGTATCCGTGTTAGTGTCAATAATAGTCTCTCTTGAACATGACACCCCCCTTCATCATTGTATACAGGTTGGGAAATCCATTCGTCTCTCATTTGACCATCCACATGTCCATATGTTGGGTCCTCCTTGAGTCAATGTTTCCAAGACCATTGTCATGTCGTTCATATGTTCAAAAGAAGTCCAGCCTTAATAAGCCTCCTATCGAGTCGACCATCTGTAGTTATAAATTTTGTACCATGTTGGTCTTCTCTATGTCAATTTTGAATCATTTCATACTCTGATCTATCTCAAATCCGTTACTTGTTTTGTGTCATTGATGGGGGATACATCAAGGCCCTCCTGTGATGAGTCTTTTCCTGTTGACCTCATCTCGTTATCCAGGAAAAAGACTTAGAAATAAACTAGTGCCTTAAAGACTGCATGCCTCAATGGCAGGTTTCTTTGCTTTCAATAGTGGGTTCACATCATCCCCCCCTGAATGGAGGATTCCCTCGAGTGTTCGAATTCAAATCCTTTATTCACACTCGTTGGATTGTACTGGGGTACCTTGTGATTCATTGAAATGAATGGTGATTTCCCTCACACTTGTTAACAATTATCATCATTGACCGGTAATCAAGTGGTTTCTACCATGTTTGACTTTGACACCTATAATCGAATGGTTAGATTCGTACTTAGGGATGATGGAAATGAAGACCTTGGGTCATACCATTCTGGTCCAGGTTGTGACAGATTATTCATGATTTGTATTAGAACATAGATCCACTTTGTATGTCTCGTGGCTATGTCTGAATCTGAATTCTTTAGAGCATAGATCCACAGTGTATTCTGGGTGGCTATGTCGATTCATGATGACATGGATCCACAATGTATATTTAGTGGTCATGACTCATTTGACACTTTGTAATCTGAGTATGGGAATGCCTAGCTCGGACAATGGTATATTATTATGCTGATGCTTGACTGTTTGCATGATCCCGACTGATGCACTCCTTGTTTCCGACAGACACATTCTACAAAGTATTTCGGCTACCATGAGTTCTAGTATCATACTTTGGGGGGTATTATGTTACACATTATTTTGGTCATCTTAGTGATCCATTGACAACATGTGTGCATGTTCCCAAAAGAGTATGTTTTCATGAGGAAAGTGACTGAATTTCTCTTCTAAATTTTTTTTTAAGGAAGGTCACCACAGGTTGCATCATAAGTAGGGTGTGATGATGCCTGGTCATTGCACTCTACCCTAAAACTTGTTTGTGATGTTTCTGCAGGCTTCTCTACAACTAGGGTGCGACAATGTCAAAAGTCTAGGAAAAAGTCGAGCTTCACAAAATTTCTAGAAGGGGATCTTCTAGAAGATGAGGAGGTATCCATATGGTTGGGATCCTACTCGCTTCTATGATTTGGTGGGATCATACTAATCTCTTTAACCATCTCTCTTTCCCCTATATAAGGAGGGATTTCTCATGGAAAAGGTTAAGCAGGAAAGTAAGATTATTGAGGGTTAAATTGGCTAAGATTGTATGGAGAATTCTATATTGGATCATTCTTGAGAGCCTCATTTCAGTTCATCAACTCATTGTGGATCTTCTTCATTCAATATTGGAGAAAGTGTGTGTGTTGGAGTATAGGGTCATCGGAAGGGGACCTTGCAACATCAAGGCTTTGGTTGTAATCTCCACTTTCACTTTAATATAATACAGTGATATGTTTCTTTCCCATAAAACTCATCTCGTTTTATTGTATGATTCCTTGATCACATACATAGGTTCTCTTTGAGTATGCTATATTGATTTCACTTTGGTTGGTTTGTGTTCCCTTGCAGATCCAATATCATAGGATCACTAGAGTGGAGCTAGGACAACAATGACAAGAGGAAGCGATATTTAAATGATATGTTACCCATCTCTTGCTAGATAATAAACTCAATGATTAGAGCTTAGGGAAAGCGTCATGTTCTGTTCTGTTTTGTTCTAGATTTAGGTGGATCTAGGGAGATCTATTTATGTATGCATTTGCCGATAAGTCCCATAACACCTCAGGTGTTTTTCTAGGGGTATTTTACTTGATAATATTGGTGTCTATGTGTGAGATTTTTTGTTTCCTTATTTTTTCTTTTGTTGCATGTTTAGTTGATTACTCAACTGTGATTTTAGTAGATAAAGTGGTTCTATTTTGAGATAAATATTGGGTGTTGGGTAGGGGAATCTCAACATGGTATTAGAGGATACCAAGGGTTGAGTATAGTGGTAAAAAAAACAACCCACACATGATTGAAGAAGAGCTTAGCAGTGGCCTCGACTGTGATACTATTCTTGCAGGATTCCAGAATGGTCATCTTAGATAATCAATCAACAACCATGATTACACAATCATTTCCATTCTTGGTTGAGGGGATACCTGACATGTAGTCCATCGGGATGGATTCCCGGGGCCTTTCAGGAGTAGGTAGAGGGTTGTATAGTACTTGTTTTTTAATGGATTCCTTGGAAATTGAGCAGGTAGTGCATGAACTAATATGATTACTAACATCCTATTGAATCTTGAACCAATAGAAATGCTTTTATAGTATTGCCATTGTCTTCTCCATGAGAAATTGTTATGCCACCTAACTGCAATGGGATTCCCAAATAAACTTTKCATGCTCACTTGAAGGAACACAAAGATGACCCTGATGGCATAAAAATCCATCCTGAAGATGAAAKTCAACAACGATCGTACATGTTCCCAACATCTGGTAGGTCATAGAAAAGTCATGATCGATGTCATAGAGTTGGGACCACTCGGAGGTCTCATTTCCTGCAARAGTCGAGCACTGTGGTTAGTGCTTCAAATGGAGGTTGACTGAGGCAATCAACAATATGATAGGGTGCTCTCTTTCTTATATTTAATGTTGAGGTGAAACTGCTACAAATACATGGAACACTTTTTATGGTGGTCATTCTATAATTTTCCTTGTGTCTGCATGAACTATAGAGGATTGTGATCTATATGGATGATTGTCTCTTTCCCTGTATTGTAATGCTTCCATTGGTAGTAGGATTGTTCAATGGAATACATCTCTTTGTCATAGGTGAGGTACTTATGGATGGAATTTGAGAGTGTCTCACTATGATAGGCCACCTGATGATAGTTTTGAGGGAGAACTATACCAACAACGTAGTCTAAAGCATCTGTCTCAATCTCAAAATGTTGTTGTATATTGGGTAAGTTGAGCACCGTGGTTGAGCATAAATGATGTTTCATATCATGAAATGATTTATTTGTGACCTAATCCACACAAATTTGGCTTTTCAGCCACCCTTGTTCACTTGGCAGAGGGTCCATGCAATACGAGAGAACCCGAACATGAATCTGTGATAGAAGTTGGCAAGGCCTAAGAAGCTCAGAAGCTCGATTAGGGTTGTCGAGGTTGGCCAATCATGAATGACTTGGATGTTGGCTAGATCCACATGCACACCGTGTTCATCTACAATGTATCCAAGGTATTGGACCATGTTCATGCCGAAGGATAATTTCTCTAAGTTAACATATAGCTTGTGTTTTTGTAGAGTGTGGAGGACCTACTGAATGTGATGCAAGTGTTCTACCCAACTCTTGTTGAATATGAGGATTTTATCCAGATATAAAACCATAAAGGAATTGGTGAAAGGATGCAAGATATTATCCATCAAACTCATGGAATTTGTTGGGGAATTCGTCAAGCCAAAGGTCATGACCAACCACTCAAAAATACTTCTTTATACTTGAAATCATTTGTCCATACATTATTTAGTTTTATTGGGACCTGGTGGTAGCCAGAATCTAGATCAATATTACTAAAGTACTTGTCTCCCTTGAGTTGATTTAGAAGCTCATCAATTTGGGGAATTGGGTATCGGTTCCTGACTTTGATATTTTAGAGATTTGTAATCAATACAGAGTATCCAAGTCCCATTTTTCTTCTTCACAAGCATGATTGAGCTTCTGCAAGGTTAGGATCTTGGTTGAATGTGCCATTTTTGGAGAAGCTCTCGAATCTGGTACTTTATTTTCTCATTTTCTAGTAGAGAGCATCGATATACTGACCCATTAGGTAAAGGTGTTCCAAGGATTAGATTGATTGAATGCTTGAACTGACAATGCATAGGCACCTTGGTAGGTGAGGTGAAGATTTCTTGGTATTCTTCTATGACTTTGTCCACTTTCTTTCACTGTGTATAGAAGACCTGTTTAGAGGCCATGGATGTGGTTGCAACCTTCCATTCACTTTGAGATTGAATCATGAAGAGGGAAAATTTCCCAGTCTGGGAGATGACCTTCCTACACTGCTTGTCTAAGACCAAAGAAATTTTGGTAGGTGGAACTACTTCTGGTATCGTGTACAATTGTCCACCCAAAGTAACAATGACACTATGAAGTTTAGACTCATATACATCATGAAATTTCCACATATATGGATTTCCTAAAAGAACATCACAAACTTCAAGTGGGGAAATATCACAAAATACCTCATCCTTGAAGGGTTTGATGCCACAGGGAAGACAACGTTGTTGGTTGAAACGAAGATCTTGTCCTTGGTTGAGCCAACCGATGTTGTATGTTTTTGGATGTGGTGTTGTCAGAAACTCCAACTACTTGATGACTTCTATTGATATTAGGTTATTTTACCTTTCACTATCAATAATGAAATGCAATAGAGCACCCTTTACCCACATATGTGATTGAAAAAGGAAGACCTTCCTCCATCTCTTCTAGTTTTTTTGGATAGACCTTGGTGGTAGTGATTGTGGCACTAGGTTCTACATCAATGATCCACTTCCCCTTGTCCGGCTCTGAATCAGAGTCAGATCTTGGATTTGACTCTGAGGCTTTCATCTTGGCCTCCAATGGCTACTTCTAGAAACATTCATCAGTGTTGTTCCAGGGTTTTTTATAAAACTCACATCACTTCCCAATGTATTTCTTCATATTCCCATTACCCTTATTTTCTTGCAACTTAGACTTGTTGTCTTGAGGTTTTCCATCCTTACTTTGTCCTTTATTCTGTGGGTTGGGGTGGCCTTTACCATGCTTTTGTTGTGATGCATTCACAGATCCAAACTATCACTTATTCCTCTGTTTAATTGTTTGCTCGATTTTAATATCATATCAATAAGCGACTCCCAGTGACGAGATTTCTAGAATATACATTTTTGTTTGGATGTATCTATATAGACCCCCACAATATTTTAGAACCATTTATCACTCGGAGTATTTGACACCCATCTTGGTGTGAAAGATATGGAAGGTATTTGTGAAATACAACATTGTTTGGTCCCTATCCTAATGTAGTGTGATCCATCTTGTGTGCTCATCATCATAGTTTCCAATAGGGTAATAATCTTCATTAAAAACATCCATAAAACAGTCACAAGTAGGTTCAACCCCAAACATTGTAGAATATTTAATGGATTTTTTCTCACAGTAAGTCTCCCACCAATTTTTCACATGGGAGACAACCTTAAGGAGAGAAAAGGTGATATTTTATCTATCAAAGAAATTGTGGAAAGAGAAATAACCTTCTAGTAGATTTAAAAAAATTTCCAAAGCATGTGCATCTATTTGACCTTCAAATACATGAATATCAAAATTAACGTGTACCTTGAAGGGATTGGTGCCTCCAAAGTGGTCGCTTGATAAAGATGCATCTGTTGTTGTCACCAACCTTCAATGTCCCTTTTCCACGCGAGGGATTACTCAAGCAAAAACTTAATAAGATCTCCTTCTCCCTTGTCTCTCTTTTCTTATACCATGGGAGGTCGCCAGGGTCGACGAGGATGGTCTTTCAAAGGCTCAAGTAGTTTGAGTCCCAACTCCTTATACCATGACCTCATTGAGGACATGCACAAAGAAATAGTTAAATAGCATACCACTCTGATACCACTGATCCATATTTATGAGGGAATGAAATGAAACACATAAATATGAAAGAAACATAGAGAGATAGTAATATTCAATTTATATTAATGAATGAAATATGCAGGAACTATAAAAATGCATAGTGAAATGAATTCGCAAGAAATATTATCTATGAGAAGCAATGTGATGGATACACGCATTAAAAAAAACCTTAAACATCCAAAATCCTAACCCAAAAATATGAAACGCCAAAAGGTTTGTGGGCCTCAATGTGGTTATTTGACATGTCAACTTCTTGGGGCGTAACTTTTGAATATGATCTTCGTTTGGGGCACTTAGTAGCCCGTCGAAAAAGTTTTTCCAAGAAGTAAAAAATTCAAATGGCCCAGTACATGCCTTTTGTAATGTTCCCCATTCCATATGAGGTCCATTAAGTGCAGAATTACACATAAATTAAAATTTTCCTTCTAACTAATTTTTCGTAGCTTACTAGCTACAAATTATAGATACATTTAACTATTGTCTGATACCATTAATTAAATGCATCTAGACATTCGAAAATCGACATGAATGCAGTTTAAATAAATCAAAAGAGAAACATATAAATATTTATTAAACATAGTATATATAATGCACATAAACTCAAATAAAGGGCTAATACATAGAAATTAAACTCATAATGCAACACAGAAACAAGATAAAACACTTATCTTTTACATTAGTTGTGCAACCAACTACTTGGAATCGTTTTCCACCAAACCATAGACTTGTTGTTCTATATCTCAACAACAAGTCACCTCCAAGTTGGGTTATCAATCCACAAACGAGAGTGGTCTCTCACTATCCACTCGCATCTCATAAAATCCCGCAACTCACTGGTATTGTCTTACAACTATCCCAAATTTAGAATGACTTTTTTTCTCTCGACCAACCCAACCCAAGGAATGCACCCCTTCACTGCTCTTAGTCCTTTTGGAATCCCATTCATTTATCAGGGTCTCTCTGGCACATGTAACCAATAATATCACTACTGGGAAACTCAAGGGAGCTTAGTGCTAGGAAAACTACCAGGGAAAAAAACATCAATCATATGTTGTTGTAGTGATATTCACACATGAGTTCACTCTTCAAGTTTGACAACCTGGATTTTGAGTCTTCTACTCCAAATACACTCCATAAATCACTCTCCATGGTTGCTCCAGGTCCAATGCTCTTATTCCCTATTCTTTTCTTGTTGTTCATGCAAAACAAGATTGTCCAAACACTGTTGTAACTCTCCATGCGAATTTTTCCACTCTTTGGCTTACTTGTTTGACTTACACTCTTCCCCAAACTAATTGCACTCAGTACCATGCTTCCAATAACTATGGGATGTGACTCCTCTCACCCACCCTCTTACATGCATTAAATGTTTGGGTTCTTCTATACTCAAGGGATATGTTAGGATATTTAGACACTTAGGAGTTGGTTAAGATCATATTTTTCTAATGTGTCATTAGGTAAAAGTGTGTTTATTTAGTATGAATTTGTAGTTATTTAATATTGTGTTCATGATATGTTTCTGGAATAGAGTGATCCGACAGTTCATATTCTCCTCAATCTTAATGACTACATTGATCTGTGGCTTAACACCTGATTGGTCCATGACCTCTATTTAAAGAGAATGGAATATCATTTGTCGAAGATCGATTGTGAAAAACTCTCTTGTAAATATTTATGTAATATTTTCTTTTAGATTAATAAATTTCTCCAAGTGGCCACATTGGTTGGGGCCGTGGATGTTTCCCCATAGAGGTTTTACCACGTAAAAACGTTAGTGTGTTGATCTTTGATTTGGTTGTGTGAGTGGTTACTGAAGGTGTTCATCCTCTGTTGAAATACCTATGTTTTTTAACATGGTATCAGAGCGCATTTGAAGACCTGCTCCCATTGAAGATCGAGATCATGAAGCCGTTTTGTTGCATTTATGGTTTATGTCATTTTTGTACATTTCTAGGTTGAGAGGACTATTCCATTGTGTCCAAAGTGATCATTTCAGTTAGGAACTCCTTTTTTTCACTCAAAAAGGTTTATGTTTTCCTAAGATACAACCATTTTAGTCATATCCGTTGGTATAAACTCTGAACATGCCCTTTTAAATTTTTACAGAGGTAATAATTCGGTTTTATTTCAATTTTCAGTTTTTTTATTCTAGGTTGCTACTCTTTTAGATATTTGTATTCTCTTTTCCCTACGATCTCTGTGATCTCGACAAATAAATAGAGAGAAAAATATTGCATTGTCTACGTATGCTCTTTACCATGCGCTCTATGCGATCTCAATAAGTTGGAAACAAAGGGAATTCTTGTTTTCTGGGTAAGCTAATCGAGATCTAACCCTTCTTGTTGTCGAGAAGCAAAAAAAAAATCTTCTGTGAAAAGAGTTTTTTATGAACATTCTCTCCAAGGCCATATTCAATAAAAACAACAACAACAATCCTCCTTCTTAATAATATAATGTGTTTTGCACTAGCTAAATTGGTTAAAATTTGCTTTATTAAGTAAGAGGTTTTGAGTTCAAGACTCTTTTTTTTGTTACTTTTTATTGAAAAAGTTCATGCATCCATTGTAAAGTGTATTTCACTTAAATTATAAAAATGAATCACTATAAGTAACTTTAATATTTTATTTTAAGTTATTTGTTTTTCATGCAAGTTTTATTTATAAAGTAAATTCATTGTAAAAGTGATACCCGCTTATTCTAAAAAAGTAGGTCACTTCATAAGCAATGTATTTGCAAAAGTGAGTTTATTAAAAGGAGGGATATCACCATGTGGACCAATTTAAACTTGCCACATGGGTAAAATCATGAATATGGGTAACACTTTTATGAGAATCGGGTCTCCAAAATTCCTAGCGGCATTTTTTCGGCCAAAAATTTGGACGTTAAATTGAACGACACCCTCAAAATTCATGTACAATATTTTTCGGAGGAATTGTTTTCCTGCGCTAAGCATATTTCAGCCGAAAGTCTTTTTGGCAGAAAGGTTTTTTTTTAACGGATTCCGTTAAAAACTAGGTTTCGACCGAAATAATATTTCGACCGAAAACCTGAATAATGGGATTGTTTGTAGGAAACCGTAAATTCTCTCCATCTTAATTGATTTTTGGAGGTACCAGACTCCTACAAATACTTAGAATTTAGTTTCGGAATTGATATCAAAAATTTTAAAATTGAATCTACTTTCATTGGATATAATTTGTTTTCATTTTCATTGTTTTTATCTAATTTTATTTAATTTTATAAAAAAATCACTGCATAATATTTTTAGGTGAGATTATGATTCAGTGAAATGAAAATTCCATATCCCTAAAAATACACAATGGAAAATTATGGAAAATTTATATTCAGAATCCTTAATCTGTTCTCTTCAAAAGGGTAGTTTTAGATTTTACTTTTAAGTAAAAATTAAGATAGATACATGGTGGGGGAAAACATGTGTTTAAAATATTTAATTTTTTCAGATTGGTCAACTACAAAAAATTCTAGAAATTATAATATTCATCTGTTAGATTCAAAACTATAGTCATCACAAAAGAGATTCTTTGTAGATCGTTGCAATATATTTCATTTGTCAAAAACAAAAGTTTAATAATGGATACATTGTTGGGGGAAAAAATAACTCATTATCTTTCCCTTCATTTTTAAGGAACATAGAACAAAGAAAAATGAGGTTTCAAAGTCATTCATCGAAACAATAACCCATTAAGTCATATGAGTGATAAAGGGTCCAAGCACTCGAGTCATAACATGATATCATAAATTTAGGAACATTTCCAAAAGGTAATGATAAATCTTGTGATATGCTTCCTCTTAGTCCTTGATTTTGCAATGACTGTTGAAAGATTATTTTCCCTGCCCTATCCTTTCCTAACATTACTTTACACTCTGTTTTCTTCTTCTGCAGTTTTTTAAAGTCTGCTTGCATTATCCTTTTTTGAGTTTTTTTAACATGAATCAATGTGATTAAGCTTAGAATTAGACATTTAGGATCTTTCCATCAAATCATAAGTCATTTCCCTCATTTTAAATTTGAAATTTTTCTAAAGGGAAAAGGTAGTACAAGAATAACGTTATTTTTGTAGCGCCAAGAGTAATCTTTATTTTTTATGTGCCAACTTCACAAGATCATGTCAAAGAACTCTCAAGATAGTTTCCTAGAAGACAACATCATTGATGATTAAGATCAGATTGTGAATTAAGTTCTAATACTCATTCGAGGAAAGTGGTATGTACTCATCCAATCTTATATCAGATCATAGGTTTTCTTGTTTCATATTATGATTGCTGACAAATGATACCCGAGCCCTTCATCAGATTTGAATTTTAATTTATATGAGCTTTGCATGTGGTAAACCTCTTCTACAAGCATTCCTATTATTAGAGGATCTAAGGTACTGCTATTAGAATCCCTAACCAGTCTATGAACTTCAATGATTGTAATATGCATCATGGCACCTAAGGGGAAAATTATTCGATTGGAACGAGAGGGTGTATAATTTCTTGAATCTTACCCAAAGATTTTGCAAAAATTCAGAGATGCAGGGTGGTTTAACTTCTGTTCAACATTCTAGGGTTATCATGAAAGTATTTGTTTGATGTTTGCATAGAATTTAAATGGATTTGCAACAATGGTGGGTAAGGTTATGACACATGTGATAGAAAGCTCAACCAAGACTTCATGCAGGTTATCTTTGTATGCAGAGAGATGGTGGAATAAAGAGGAGATTCCTATGGAATTTGTAAACCAGTTTTTACTCCCAGAACACCAAGACCCTAACTGGAGTGAGGGTATCCCGCAGAGTTGGATGAAAAAAGAGTGTCTGATTACTTTAATGGTGATTTGTAGGTACATTACATGTGAAGGACTATTTTCCTTCATCCATATTTATCACATTAGGTTGATGATGCATTTAAATGGTGATATCCCTCTTTGTTTGCCTTTATTTTTGTTAAAAATCTTGTCAAAAATGTCTAAAAGGATACAATCTCACCCTGCAACTACTAGTAAGAGTCCTTTTCACCAAAGATTGATTAAAACCCTGGTCATGTATGCTTTGGGAGAATTTAAATGCCCTTGGCACTGGTTAATTGAGTCTCTTGAACTTCAAGAATAGAAACCTAAGCATAAAATTTCTCCTAAACGGAAATCTAAAAAAGAAAAAAAGGTTTCTAAAACCCCTGTTGTTAGAGTGAAATAAAGTTCCCCTATAGCCAGAGTGACACGATCCAACAAAATAAATTTGATGTTACAACAAGAACAAAATATTCGAATAAAGTTGGTCCTGTAGCCAAGATCACCAGAGCACAAAAAAAGAAACAAAAAACACAGGTAGAAGGGGATTTTCAATCTCAGGACAAGTTGCTTGTTCCAAAACAGGAGCCTAAGGACTGCAAAGAAATCCATATAAAAGGATAAAAAACATAGAATCTTAGACAGACCATGTAGAAACAAGAGGAACATGTTGCAGATGATAAAAATAAGAAATTGAGCAAGACAAAGAAGGATAAACCAATGGTGAACTATCCTAGCAGATCTAAAACTAGGGCAACCAATAAGTTGATTTTGAATTCAAAGGCCATATTCAATCCTTCTATTAAGACAAACAATGTAATTGCCATTTATGATGACATAGTGGAAAGTGCAGGGAAGGAAAAGGGATAGTCACCTGTAAATTCTTCATACAAGTGGAAAAAGGTTAAAATATAACCTAAAGATGAAGATTATGATCATGGTACTATGGAGAAAAAAAGAAAATATGAGAAGGGTAAACAAGTAGAAGAGAATTCAATGAGGCATGTGACTAGAGAAGCCAAAAAGATAAGTTTCAAATCCAAAACTTTACCAAATTCCTCTCTGAAAAAGGGTCATTCGAAAGATCTAGAAGATGATCCAATGGATGCTGAGATCAAACTAGAATTCAATTGTTTTCTAGAGACATAGGAGCTGCAATATTTTTAGGATATGAAAATGACAAAAAGTGTTGAAGATGAAGAAATTGTTGGTGGTTCATCTTCAAAGGATCATAAAAATGAATTCAAATTCAAAAATCCCATATTTTCTATTGATCTGAATTGACCTACTCCAGTTGAAGAACATCCATAATTCAGAATGGAAATGAGAGATGAAAAATACAGGATAAGAGAATTACAAACCATTATCATGCAACTAAAACAAGAGAAGTCTATGGTGGAACAGTGGAATGCTAAGCAACAGGAAAAGTTGCAGAAGCTCAAAAAGAAGAAGAAGGATCAATAGGTCATGCTCTAAGAGGTAAGAGAGGAAAATATCAAATTGTATTGGAATAATGTGGTTTTGAAAACCAAGTTGAAACAAAGGAAGACCAAATCTTATGCCACTATCATACAATGAAGGTTTCAAAGAGGCATCCTACAATTTTTTACTTTTTGATGAATACCACAATACCTATGCTATTATTATGAGCTACACAGTGGCAAGGTATTTTCAATAGGTACAGTTTTTGCTCATCACAAGAAGGAGTTTCTATTGTTCAGGTGGACCAACTCAGCATCAGATTTACTCATGTTTTTTGAGATCTAAATATCTCATCAGATCATAAATTATTCTATATTCGAGATTGAGTATCAAATGACTAGGTTATAGCAATTTGGATTATCTGTATGAGGATATATCTCCTAAATGTTAGCCCTAAGATTATATCTTATCTAAAATGCAATATGAAAAGTAGGATCTCAAGAAATTGATTGTGGTGTTTAAAAAGAGATTTGATTGACAAAATCAAGGGTTGATTTGGTGGGGAACTATTGGCCATTTTTTAGAAAATATTGTAAGACAAAGAACTATTTCATTTTGATACAAAATGGAAAAGGCTATATGATGGTTAGATTTATATTCTTCTCTATATTTCTATCTTTTTCTTACTTGAATGCATGTTAATCTGTTGCAAAGCATATGGTGTATCTTGGTTGTGAGTAAGCCAGTGAAGAATTTACTGTTTGCTTTTTCATAATCAGATTTGTTTTCAAGTACTTTCCTCTTGCTTCTTAAATGGTATTTATGATCAAGAGTTTCATATGTAAGTAGACAAATTGAAATATTACATACTTCTTTATATTTTATATTACTTTTTCCATTAGATTATTGGATTGACTACCATTTACTAAATCTATGAGATGTGATTTGATCTTACTTATTTGAGATTTATACTTCCCATTATTCTTGACCCTCTTGGATCATGTTGTCATTGATGTCAATGGTTTGATTGATTGATGTCAAATGATTGATGTCAAGTGATTAAATGATTGATTGATTGATTGATAGGATTGATTGATTGATGATTGATGAACAATGTATATGTATTTTCCTTGATGAGAATGATATATGTCAAGTGGAAACCAATCGATGAAGATGGATCAATAAGTTATCATTGATATGATGCATAGATAAAGATGGATCAATGAGTTGTCATTGATACATGATGAAGATGGATTCTTTGATACATGATGCATAGTTGGATTGATGTAATGGTCTTATCATGGTTGATAAGGTACACAAATGGATGAACTCCAAAGTGGTCCCCTTATGGTGAATTCCCTCATGGGAAGATGCTTTGCGGTTGATTTATGGTTGAGAGAACCCATGTTTGTATGTGGAATAATGAGATAAAGATCAATGATTATGTTGGTGAAAATATCCTAGATGGATAGTGCTTGTCATGCCATTTCCGTTGGTATGTGGAATGCCACATAACTCCTCATGGTTTGAGAGTTATGGCCCTACGAAGTTGAAGGACCCCCATATGATGGATTGAAGCCCCATAAGGTCAAAGAAGTCAAAGTTCCTTAAAAGAAGAAATCATTATCTAAATGATAAATTAAAGTGACAAAGTCAAGGTGGATTATTTAAATAATAAAGAGAAGTGACAAAATCAAGAAGGAATATTTAAATGATAAAGATTGGAGAACTTTCTATTTATGGAAAGTGGTTAATCCTAAAATAAGGAAAATAGGTTAAGTGACTAGAAATGGGATAAGTGACCTAGAGGATGAAAGTATAAATAAGATAGCAATGGTCTCTTGCAAAATATCCTTTGTGTGGATCCATGGAGAGATTATTGTGAGATTATCTTTTGGAGTATTGATGGAGAGCTTCTTGTGAGATGTTCTTGTGAGAGCATCTTTGGTGTGGATCTCTTGAGCATGATTGCAGATCTATTATGAGAAAGAGAGCATGAGGAGGATCTCATGGATGCATCAAAGTTTCGACAATATCAGATATATTGACGACAAAAGTCTCGGAGCTTTAGAAACCTTAGTTTCTGAGGTGTACGCGTGTTGTAATGGGTCATGGCGCGTACATACACGGGATGTATGAGGACAAGGAATGTACAGTGGATAAAATCATGGAGATTTGTGTCTGATATGATGATTGATTGTTGAAGACTGAAGCAGGTTCCAGATCTGGATTCTATGGGCTCAAATTTGTCACTGAGACAATGGTATGGGTACATTATTTTATTGATGGTTACTATTGCTTGTTGTGTTGTGAATGCTTAGGGAATTCTTGGTATGGCTATTGTGATGTGGTTTATGTTGGTTGATGGAGTGAACAGTACTCTTGTGATTCAGTTTTGATATGACTGCTATGGTATAATATTTTCTTATACATGATTGAGTTAGCATTCATATTGATTGGTTGTGGAGCATGAGTAAGCTATTGGAGAGCTTGTATGTGTTGTGACAGGCTGGTGGTCAGTTTGGACAATGGAAGACATAAGAAATTATGCTTGCAGGTTGCAGAGGATCTGAGTATATGATGAAAAGAATAAACCATAATAGATTAGAAGGCATACATAGGTTGATTTATATATTGGTC
>ML816538.1:100596-113623 GCA_009831015.1 Picea engelmannii
TAATTTGTTTAGCACCAACTCTTTTCAAAAGCTTCAGACTGAGCATCAAGGCTTCATACTCGGCAATATTGTTAGTGCATTGGAAATTTAATTTGTAAGAATGGTTTTCTGAATACCTGTTTCTGTGATTATGCAGCCAAACTCCTGCTCCAACTCCTTCTTTGCTTACTTCTCCATCAAAATCCATGCTCCAGAAATCTGTCGATAATTCTTCAGTTATCATGTTTTTCATCCTTGCTACCTCAATGATTTCTTGGCCTTCATCCGGACCAGATGTATCTTCTTCCAGCTGAGGGTTTTTCTCTCCCATGTCACCATCGTTATACAGGATAAAAGAATCCAAGTCAGAATGCACAGAGTAAAGAGGATAGTTGTGTGGTTTTTCCTGGCTATTGACCATGTATTTCATCAATGTTTCTCTGTATAGCCTTCTTTGTTGCCCGAAAACTGGGATAGTGGCATACGACATATCCAGCTGCAGGGTACCTCTCAACTTGGTCCCCCAAGACCGGGATAGCAACATTCCATACTTCGGGGGAATGTCTGCAACCACCACATCCATGACCATGCTCTTCGCTGGAATCTAAACCAGGGTGATACATAGATCCTTGATCAAACCAATACATCTAACTTTACTGGAGTCGAATGAGTGTAAATCCTTGTAAGGTCTAGTGACCTCCAGTCCCAGTTTCTCCATCACTTCTTTAGGCATCAGATTGTGGGAAGCACCCGAATCCAGTATAGCGTTATGCAATATCAGGCCATGTATGTTTAAACTGATGTAAAAAGGAGCGACATCACCATTATCGTCTCGACCATCTACTTCAGGTTTGAACAAAAGTTCGGGTTGATCATCAGTAAGGTTCACAATATCTGAATGATTTGTTGATCCAATGGTTAACGCTTTTGTACCTATGTCAGGTTCAATGGTCAGCGCTTTAATCACTTGTGAATGATAAGTGTCTTTGTTCATCAACTCGAAAAGTGGAATAGGAATTTTTACTTTGGCCAATTCCCCTTCGAGGCTGAAAGGTGTATAGACTCTGCTTTGGCTCATCAACTCTGGTTTGTCTACCACATTCTTCTGGCCAGAAGTACTTGGTTGATTAATTGATGAAACGTTGGGCTATGATGATCTTTTCAAAAGAGTAAGGTTTTTCTTCACAGGAACTTCGGCAATACTCTTCTCAGGAATCTTCTCGGCAGATGGCTCAGAGGCCTTCTTGGTTTCAACTAACTTCTTCGTTTCAATCATCTTTTTTGGGGAACTCCCTTCTATCTTTTTACTCCGCAGATTGTACTGCTGGTGTACCTCCAAAATGGCATTTTCGAATGCCTGCTATTCGGTGTCTTCATCTTCTTCACTTAATTTTGTTTGATTTAATAGAAAGAGTTCCTGCTCTTCTTGGGCAAGGAAAATAGCTTCGTTATCATGAATGCCCATAAGATTTATGTGAGTATCCTCTAGTTTCTCAATCACTTCCTCCCCTTCATCAACATAATTTTCTTGTAGGGGAGGTCTGATCTGTTGATCCATACCTCTCTGCTCTCTTTGATCCCTAGGATCTCTCTGTCTGATTTGAGGAGGGTTTCTCCTGAAGTTAGGATTCTGAACTTGAGGAGCTGGTGGGTTTTCTCTTGGAGGATTTCTGTCTGACACAGTAAGTCTTTCCATCATTCTTTCCATTGCTCTGGCCAAGGAATACAATTTGGAATATGAGTTTGATGTGGAAGGTTCCTCTTTAATTGTGACTCTCCTCTCTGACCTCTGATGTGCCCTTTTGCCAACAAATTGGCTTCCACACTTATTGTTCTTTTCTGCATGTCTTCTAGGGTGGTAGAATTTCTTTCCCTTAGTTGGTATGACATGTCAGCATCAAAACCATCAGGGAATTTTATCAATGCCAAACCCTGTGGAGGTTTGATTTCAGCTGGGATTGCGTTGTATAGGTTATTGAATTGAGTGCAGTAATATTGTACTGTCTCACCTTGATTTCTTCTAATATTTTCGTATTCTGACAATATTTGGAGAGGGTTTTTCTTTACCTCCCATCTATCTAGAAAACTCCTTTGGAATGCGGTAAGGTCAAGGATTGAGGCAGCACGTAAACCTTTATACCATTTTTTAACGTCACCTGTCAAACTTTGGGAAAAAAATCTCATTTGAACGTCAACCTCATCTACTTCGTACAGATTAAAATAATCATTGATTTTATCAACGTGTTGTTGGGCGTTTAAAGGTCCTGTTGCATCGAAATGTGGAAGTCTCGTTTGATAATCTTGGGGCATGGCATGAAGAGGCGCAACCAACACCAAGGGAGAATATCTAGCTGCCATGATGGGTGGAGGAGGTGGGATAGCAAACTGGATGATCGACGAGGTTACAACTGAAGACGAGGACGAGGAGGGATTGGATAGCACCGAGGGAGTGGTTTGCAGTTTGGCAGTGGGAGACAGAACTTCAGGGGTTCGGGGTTGGAAAATGGTTGGGTCGAAAATTATTCCAGTCACAAAACTATCAGACCATGTTCTAACCAGGCTTTGTTGGGAAAAGGTGTCAAAGTCAGGGTTTTGAAAGGTAACGAGCTCCCCTGAAAAGGAAAAGGACTTATGAAAGGGAGTATGACTTACTGAGCCTTCAGCTATGGTCTTTTTCTTGAGAAACTGTTCCGGGTTATCTGTCACTATTGCAGTTTCTGGGTTTGGATGAGATCGAGTATAAACTTTCTTGGGAGCCAGATTTCTTTTTGATTTATATATATATATATATATATATATATTAGTTTTATGAGTCCGAAAATAATATGTACAAATTTTAATGAACCTCTAAACATTATTTTCTTCTCAAATTTGCAATCTTTCAGGAACAGACTTTCTTTTTAGGGAAAGGAAAACGTGAAGTTATAAATTTTATGTTCTTTCCCCAGTGGATTCGCCACTATGTTAGCACTTGGTAAATTTCCTAGAGGTTGACAACAGAAGAAATCTACTAAGGTAACTTTATCCAACCTCTTTTGAAGCTGGGATCTAGCCCTTCCAACTTCAGAGAGGGATCTCTCTATATGATTTAGATATGTTTCAAATTTTAAATATTAGGCTAGGTAAATAAATAGGTCAGTTTTTGTTGTCGTATTGTTTTTCGAGTTGGTTGAGACAGTCTACACATCCATTGGGCTATGGGGTTTGTGTTTTAAATAAAATATGAAATCAAACCAGAAACGCAAAGGAAAAATTTCACAGGGCGAGATAATATAATCACAGGATCCTTTAGTAGCATAAATGAGGAATAGCAGAAAAGATGAGAAAGACAATTACAATAAAGAAGCAATTAAGAATTTCTTTATTGTAATGAGAAGATAAACACTTAAATCTTTTGAGTCGGGAACAGGGTATACGAGATAAATCCTGCAACTTTCGTTACTTCTAAAGATTAGATTTAGAAAACAGTATGATAACAGAGTAAGAATAATACTTAACTTGGAAAGAACAACATCACCAGTGAATACATGCAAGAATCCTGTAAAAGTGCCTCTTTGTATTAATGGAAGATCTCTTCAAAAATATTACAGTCTGCTAGCTCCAGGGTGTGAAGATCAACAACCCTCAATACTTCGAAAGATGAAGTATTTATAACTCAAATTACAAACGATCCTGTCATTAATGACCAGGACGTGCTAAATCTATTTTTAGCCTAACTAACTCAACAAATTTCCTAAATATAGGAACTGCTTGATTATGTGGTGTAACTAAATGCTGATTTCTGGGTGGGCCATTGATGAAGCCTCTGCATGAACTCATCTGACTAGACAAATGAATGGACTGGGACAGCTCATCTGCTACTCGATCAGATCACAAAGTTCCTCCCATCAAAGATGACTGGGCACGTTGACTTTGAGTAGCCTTCAATACACTTCATCCATTTCTGTGTACTTGGCGAAGGTAGGCTTGGTGAGGAAGATGTATAGAATCTCATGTTGAATACTGATGTCCCACTGAAGCGGGTCTAGAAATGCCTTGCCAGTGATGCTGCCTTGAATTCCTACAAACTTTGAACTGTCCTTAGCAATATCGGCCAATCTCTTCTTGTAGTCTGGGAGTGTCATCAATTTATCATTGATTACCTTCAGACCAGGAAGACCTTTCTTCTGTAGAGCCTCAATCTTACTAAAGAATCTTTGTACCCCTAGGTCCATGGCCTGAAACTTTTCTTCCAGCTGAAGCATTAATATTCTCTTGGTCAAAACTCTTTTGACCTCAAGGATGGTCTTTGTTCTGTCTTCAAATTTCAGCTTTTCCAGCTCTTCCATGGTCTTAGAATTTAGGAACTTGATGATCTCGTTCGCTTGTGTTGGCATCTCTCCCAATTCTGATCTGATCTTCTCGATGGCTTGTTTGCTTCTCTGCACCAATTCATTCTGATCAAACATGATCTGTATCATGGGCCATATCTCGTTCATGGACTTGGTGATGTCTGTCCATATACTTTCTTTAACCTCGGCCAAGGTTTTTCCTGCCACTGTTTTCTTCCGGAGTTGTTGTAATTCTTGCTTGAGCTGATTTGTCACCTGCTTTTCCTTGGAGAGGCTGGTCTGGACGGAAGATTTGAGTTCCTGAAGGTTCTCAATATCCTTTTTGAGCCTGATGATCTATGTTTCCTGCAAGTTCATCTTTTCCATAGACTTAGCCAGGTCGACTGTCTTTTCCAGGGGTGTCAATGGAGTAGCAGATGGGACTTCTATCACTGATGTTGTGCTCCATCCCGAAATTGGAATGGCATTCAATGGAATGACTTCCATTGGCTTCAATTGTTCTTTCTCTTTCACCAGTTTCTCCATTTCAACTTCCATCTCCTTAAGTTGTGCGTTCTTCTCCATGAGCAGCTTGAGCATTTCATCTTTCTCTCCTTCTTTCTCTACTATCTCCTTCGCCTGCGAATCCTCTGTGGGCGGGAGCTTCAATTGTTTCCTCAAGGAGGCTATGTCAACATTCTTCTTCTTAATCATCTCCTTGGTTGCTTTCACGTTCGAGGGATCGTAGCTGATCTTGAGGATCAGTTCCTCCAAAGTCTTGATTCTGTTGTCCTTGGAAAAGGACGATATCTTCTCTAACTTCAATTGTGTTTGAACATTTTTCAGGGACACTTGCAGTTTGGACACAATAGTGGAAGCATGAGCCAGTGTGTAAAAGACCATTTCCCCTATCTGCTTGTGCAGATCCATCTGATCGGCCAGATGCAGGTCCTTCATCTGGAATTCGAAGGTGGCCCTTTTGTAATCAGTGATCACCTTTGGATCTGGCACTTGTGCATGGAGGAATGCCATATGCATTCTTCCCTTCTCGGTGCCGAATGCCGACAACATCCTATGTTGTGCAATTGACGTCTGCTTCCAGAACTGGGCGCAAGTGCTGTTGGTCAGGGTCTGGTTTCTTTTCTTGATCAGCTCGTATTTTTCGAAAATACTCAGCTTCAGCCCTTCCTTGCCTGGTTGGGTGGTCGACGGAGACTATGTAGATTTCTTCGACAATGCTGAGGTTATGACCTTCTGGAGGCTTGCACCGAGGGGTGGTCTGTCAACCTTGGTCAGTGTTGTAGACAGGGCTTCTTTTTTTCCGGTCGGGCCAGGAACTAAAATAGTCTTAGGCCTCTTAGTATGCAGCTGGAACTCTTCTGACGATACCTCCGTGACAAGTGGAGATAAATATTTCCTTGACATTTTCTCTTTTGGGACCTGTGGCATGGTTGTTTGTGACACAGTGGCTGGGGGATCCTGTTGTTTTGATTCGACCAATGTGTTAGGCTCTCGTACTGTCTGGTTCAAAAATTTCTCAATTTCAGGCCTAGATTCATGAACATATGGGATGTTCTTGTTTTTCACCCTCATCTCGGAGATGATCCCACATGGATCATAATGCCATGGGAAACTCATCAAGAACTTCATCTCCTTCAGCAGCCTGTCTGCTTCTTCCCCATTGCCACGATTGTTGCAGATGAAGGAGCCAATCTGCCCTTTGATTCTTAGCTGTTGCTTTTTCTTCAGTGACACAAAATGGATATCATCGGAATTTATAATCTGCCTTATATATTCCAACGCAAAAATTCTGACAGGCAGGTACTTGGGCAGCTTATACGATGCCAACTCGCACCTGTATACTCTGATCTCAGTGTAATCTTGGTACAAATACCAATCCCCTGTCTTGGTATTATCCGAAAGATGCAGGATCCTCTGAACTTCATCATTTATCCGAGGCTTGGGCCTGCTGCTAAGCATACTCACCACAGGGTGGTAGAATTGATCAATGAACTCCTTGAAGCTGAACTTTGTGGAGTTGTGCTTGAGCAAGGAGGTCCATGCTGTCACTGCCTCGGGTTTGCCATCTCCATCCATCTTCTCCATGGAAAAAAAAAATTTGTCCGCCTGGAAGAAGATGAACAAGTATGCCAGTATGGACGAGTATCGGAACATGCCTTCCGTGGCTAAATTCATGAAATGTTCGTGAATATTGTTAGCCAGGAATGTGCTGAAGTCAAACTGGGTGGTGGGCTTCTCATTGGTAGAGAAGATGGATAAAAATCCCAGAATGTGTTCATCTACCCACTGATCTGAATAATATCCTAGCAAGGCACAAAGGGATGAGATGATCTAGTTTCCTTTAGTTGAGAACATGGAAGAAGGATAAGGAGGATTTGTGGAGGGAAATTGAGCGGATGGGGGGAGGAAAAACTCGAATATTTGAGCTCTTTGGGGGAAGGTCATTTTCTGGTATAATTCCGTAAGAATTTCTAGGTTGAAGGGTGATGTAGAGTTGGCTCGGGGAATTTGCATCATTTGGTCAATAGATTCAGGTGTGATAAGGAAAATAATCTCTCCGGACGTGGAGATGATGACTCTTTGCTCGGAAATGTAATGGGCTTGGAACTTGAGGGCAAATTCTGGAAAAGGGTGAATCTGAGGGAAGAGGTAAAGGGGTAAGTTGGACTCCCAGAGTCCGATTTCATCACTCTGGTCCAGGAAAACTTCCCTGAGCCAAGACCGAAGATCTGCGAAATCAAAATCGCACTTTGTATCTGCGATTAAGCGGTCTTTGTCGACCAGTGGGATTCTTTCAAGGTCGACAGGAGGCGGGAGAAACATATTCTCCTCTCCTTCTTCTTGTTTGGACTTTGGCGCCATTACTGCAATGGTACCTACAAGAAAAACAGCGTTAGCGGGGTGGCTGCTGGTGGGGGCACTGATTGTACCAGAGGAGAAAATGGGGTAAATCTCTCTGGTGCAATGAGTGGGTAAATGGTGTAAATAGGAAGAAAATGGTAGTTTTGAGTAAATGGGTGTCCATTGGGTGCGGGAGACAGGTCAACTGGTTAATGGATATGTCATTCAGTAATAAATGGCCAAAGGATCACTTAGAGTGTGAGATGGCAGGTGACGGTGATTGAGGGATACAGATGAGTGACGTGGCGGCTACTGATTGGGGTAAAGGTCATAGTGAGGGGGCTTGCCATGAGCGAATGGGGGGGGAAGGACTGACAACATTTATGGGACGTGACTAATTCGGGAAAGGTGGATGGTGACATCCAGAGGTGACGATGGTATGTCAGACAGTAGGGGATGATGGGATTCGGGACCATTAGATTGTTTCCATGTATAAAGAGGGGCCCGCCAGAGGAAAGATACCATTCCGGACCCCCCCCCCTCAGTTAAAAGCAGATCATCCCGGGGGGTCCGAAAAACACCTGTAGTCATTGATCTGTGCGCTTGCTTCTTGGCCGCAGATCTGAGCGCATTGTTTACCACACATTCCGGACCCCCCCCTCCATTAAAGGCAGAACGAATGGGGGGGGTCCGGAATCCAATACTGATCGCAGATCTGCACGCTTGATCCTGAGCCATCCAAATGCATGCAGGTCTTATCAGCGATTCCGGACCCCCCCCCCCCCTCCGTTAAAGATGGAACGGTCGGGTGGGTCCGGAATGATCTGTCCACCCTAGATCTGGGCGTAATCATCTGGACTGTTGATATATGAACAGAGTATAAGTGAGGGCACCGAAAATACATGCGCCGAGAAACTTAGGATAAGTGCTTTTCGTGGGTTTTCTCCAAGACTTTTCATGTCTACACCACCAAGGGGGTTAGTCGAACAACATTTTAGGTATCCAAGTCATGGTGCAACATTGATCATCAAACTGGTTCTTATTGAAATAAAGCAATAAAGAAACTAGCCTATATTCTAACCTAGCTTTCCTATGACAATTAACCCAGATTAGACTGTTGGGTTAAGAATTTACTCTACCCTGGGGCTATCTGACCAAGATTAGACAGTCTGGCTAGATTTATTCACTAATCTAACCTAGACACTTTGGCTAAGATTAAACTGTTTAGCCAAACACATTCACTAATCCTATCAACATCAATTTAAAAAAGAACTTGGCCATGCTTGAAAGGTATGGACCAGGTTACTGTTATTGCATGGGGATTTTATTGAAATTCTTTTATGCCCTCTTTTCTTTTCTTTTTCTTTTTTCTTTTCTTTTTCAAATTATTTGCAGAATGAAAAATCATTTGTCAACAAAAACACTAGAGACAGATAATATCCCAGTCACCAGTTGATCCTATAACTTATAGGGTGATAACAACTTACACAAAGGAGTTTGTGGATGCCATCATCATTGGAAAGCCATAACTTTCAAAATACTAAGAGCATGTTATTAATGGGTGTATTATTCTCTAATTTGTTTTCTCAAGTCAAGGCATGTGAACCATGTCAAATGTTTGCAGGAAAACATAAACTTATGTCTATGCCTCTCAAACCCATAATTTCCCATGGACCTTTTCAAGAGTGGGGTTTGGATTTCATTGGAGAAATTCATCTTCCATTTCCTGGACAACACAAATGGATACTCATAGCCACATTTTACTTTACCAAATGGATTGAAGCAATTCCAATAGGAAATGCAATAGATAAGGTAATCATGATTTTTCTTGAAGAAACCATTTTCTCAAGATTTGTGTGTCCTAGAAAGATGATTACTGATAATGCCTAGGATTTCAAGTCTAATTCAATGGTTGAGTTTTATAATAAGTACAACATCAAGTTGGTTCAATCCACTCCTTACTATCCTCAAGGTAATGGATTAGTAGAATCCTCCAATAAGAGCCTTATAAGGATCATTAAAAAATTTCTCACAGAGAACAAGATATCATGGGATTCAAAATTGAAATTTGCCTTGTAGGCTAATTGAATCTGTACTAAGAAATCTATTGGAACTTGATGCAGGAGCATTGCTTCCAAGCCAGCCATGCACCAGCCATCCAGCCACTCAGTGCATGCATTCAATGAGGAATAGAGGCGCAACCCTCTCATATTCAAATTTTGAATTTGAATCAAGCACATTTAATGTTTGTAAGGTTGTTAGAGCCAAAAGGTCATGCCTATATGTAGGCTTTATATGTAGATAGCCTTTAATGGTTGTAAGGCTGAGATCTAGATCCAATCTGGACTAGACAACCATTTAATTATGAATTCAATGTAATTGGATAGAGTAGGTAGCTTGGAGGGAAGAGCTCGAAGAGCCCCCTCATGTAAAAGATCTTGGATCTTGTTTTTAGAGCAGAGGGAGAGGTAGAAAGAATTAGAGTAGAGAAGGAAGGAGAGCCGAGACTCTGTTGGAATCCGAGCTCAAACACATTGTAAAGAGGCATTTTCCGATTAATACAATCAGAGCAGTTTTTCTTGCATGTTATTTGTGTATGATGAATGTCTTCATGTGTGTATTGATGATATGTTGTAGATGTATGTTAGGTATGCATTTGTAGGGACATATAGGTTTTTCTATTTGTTTGGTTCTTTGATTTTAGGTTTGGAGTTCTTTGAGGCTTCATGCCAAGAGGGCGTGACAAAACACTGCAGGCTCTGATGGCCAGTGCATAGAGTGCACTTCCAATTCTGCGGAATTTGGACAAAGATGTGCTATAAGGGCATACCAACTGAAATCATTGACTTAGAGGAGGATCTCAAGGTTGTTGAATACCTTGGAGGTGAGACTGTGCTGAGGAGGACACAGTAGAAGACATAATCTCTGAGGAGTTCTGTAGAGCTCTGCCAGGAGGGCATTGAGCACATGCACAGAGTGATGAGGAGGAACTCTGCTATGAGTTCATAGAGAAATAGAATCACTGAGGATTCTGAACACTCTACCAGGAGGGCATTGAGTAGGTTTCAGAGCGCACAGAGAGAACTCTTTTGAGTTCTGGAATAGAAGAAGAGTCCAAGGAAGGATCTTCACAGGGTTGTTGAACACCTTGTAGACTCAGCGAGAAGTTGCTTGAGCAAAAGAGTGCCAGGAGGGCATCAGATTCTCCATCTAAGGGAGAAGGAAAAATGATAAATTCCTTAGAGGTCGAAGCTAAGGAAAATCTCAGAAGAGATAGCACCTTCATGCATGCAAAGACTCTACAAGGAGCGCAGAAGTTGAAGAATCCTTTGAGGATTCAAGTAAATAAGTTCAGGAGGAGTAGTGCTTTCATGCACAGAGCCATAGTTGCAGAAGTCGTGGAGGCAAAGAACCCTTTGGAGAGTTTAGGGTCCCGAAATCTCAGGAGAAAAAGCGTCTTTGAGAACGCAAGCGAGAACAACTGTGGTAGAAATCACAGAGAAGAGAAGCAAAGGTCGAGGCCCTTTATATTGGGAAAATATTCCAAGGTTTGGGAAGAAAGTGCATGCTCAAGGAAGGAGCAACAACTGCCGTCGGATAAGGCCGAAGGGGAGATCTGGACCATTGAAGTTTTCACATTCATATAGAAGCAGGAGAGCGCATAGGAGAAGAGTAGATCTAGACCGTCAGATTTCACTCAAACAGCCGCTAGTCGTCAGATCTGTTAGGAGGAGCACGAGGTTTAACCCTCATGCGCAAAGCAGAGAACCCAAAAAATCCCGAAAAGGGCAGAGACATCGGGATTTCGGAGGTTCAGAGGGAAAAGGACCGAGAGATTAGGACTCATGGGTCCTGAAGTCCCGAAGAGACCTGAGCCGTCCATCTAAGAGGGACACGTGTCGTGAGATCCTCATATCATGGATTCAGACATCGAGAAGCAGAGAAGGGAGAGTCTTTCAAATTTGCATCTGTTGAAGTCCCGAAACGATCTGAGCCGTTGGATCGAGAGGGGCTTTGAGCCGTCGATCTTTCTCAGGAGGAGGAGAATTAGGATTTCGGGATTTCAGTACTTTGCTATTTCAAATACCGGGAATATAAGAGGACAAGGAAGATTTGATGCAATGGGATTCACAAAATTCCAAAACGCAAATTCCCAAAGGCAGAGATGGAGCATTACTAGTCATGAGGGCGTAGGCCAAGTTTCGGCATACCAGATATTGGGATTTTGGAAATCCTGAGGACGAGAGATCCGGGCTCTTAGGGAGGAAAACTATGAAATGATCAGGGTCGTCCATTCGAGAGTGGATCACAACCGTTGATCTCAGCTAAGAGTAAAAAAAGGGCCATATCGTCACTTCGGCATTTCGTATACCGGAAGTGCGAGAGTGCAGGGGCACGGAGGAAAGTCTTGACATCGGGAAAGCCTGAAACGCGAAAGTCCGAAAGTTTTGGAGGAAGTGATAATTTCGGCATATCGGAGCTCAAAACTTCAGGGGTTTCGAAGACAAGGAATCCAAGGTTTTCGGGGATTGAAACTTTGAAAGTGTGAAATGTGAAGAACCGGGAAAAGGTATTTCGGGATACCGGGATTCGGGGATCCTAGGGACATAAGGTGGGAGCATTTCGGCGTTTGAAAACCTGAAATCACGAAAGGAGGAGAAGGTCGGGACATAGGTATTTTGGCATTTCGGGAATCGACTTTTCAGGAGTCCAGAGGATAGGAGGCCGGGAGCTACACACCAGAAAAACCTAAAATAGGACTGTGGTCACGAGAATAGTGGTCACATGGACCAAGGCCTAGCCCAGGGGGATAACTGAAGATGAAGCTACTTCGGCAAATCGACATTTCAGAGATCGGAAGGACGAAGGGTCAAGGACTCTTGACATCGGGAATAGGACTCAAGGGGTCCCAAAACCCAAAATTCCATTTCAGGGAAAGGTTCATGGTTGTGCACAGAGACTGTGAGGAAGGTAAAGGACTTGTGGATCGAATATTTGAGATTCCAACAGGGAAATGAAGGAGTCGCTTTGGCTCAAGGGGAAATTGAATGATCCTTAGACCAGGAGGTTGTACATAACCTGTTGAGGCAGGGGGGGCCTATGTCATTTGTGGTATCAGAGCAGGACTTCATTTGTATATTTTAGGTGAAGCAAGGAGAAGACATAGTGTTAGGAACTCTGTGATGATTGTTTACAGACAGGAAGAAATCAAGGAAGACAATCAAGAGGACTGTAGAAGAAGACTGAAAGCACTCAAGGTTGCTGAGAAATAACAGATCTATCAGGAGGACAGATAGACAGTGGGCATAATGACTACTAAAGGTCATGCACACGGTGGGAAGAAGAACCGCTAACAGTAGGAAAACGCTGCGAAGGATAAAGAACTTGCTGAAATCAAGGCAAGGATGGATGAGCTAACACTGCAGATGCAACAAAATGCTAAGTCAAGATGGGTATATGAATGGCCCATGAAGACAAAGATAAAATGGCTAGTCAGGGCATTGATGACCAAAAGACAACAAAGGCTGTTGAGAATATGGTTGAGGCATGCAGAAAACCTCAACAAACTAGAGAAGAAAATGGTTCAGGTGTGTGAACTAGAGGATGGGAGAAACCTCAGTAGTGAGGATGACATGGGATCAGCTGAAGATCTCAAAGACTACCAAGAGGGCAGAGCAGAATTTTTTGATTTATAGGAGGGCAATGAGACGAGATCACTACGGGATCTCATAAACTGCCAGGAGGGCAGCAGGAAAATCCCAATTTGCCAGGTGGGCATGGGAACTGAAATGAGGCTATGTGAAAGTCTCATGAACTCAGAGGTGAGTTCATATCAGCAAGGGATGCTGGTAAGTGGAGATTCATGTGGTTTTGCA
>ML816538.1:156320-166533 GCA_009831015.1 Picea engelmannii
ATAACACCTAGTTGATGTATGCTTCTCCCACATGGCACCTCAGGTCTCCAACAGTCCTTGTTAAGTCACATGATCAAGGATAGATACCACACCTAGGCCAATATCCTTATCCAATTATCATGGCCATCGGAGGAAAATATTTTCCCGATGCTAATACATGAATAACATGAAAACCCTAGGCCATTATCCTTAGCCAAGTCACATGGCCATCGGAGGAGAATGTCTACCTTATGCTAATACATGGAGAACATCAACACTCTAGACCATTCTCTTTAACCAAGTCACATTTCCATCATAGGAGAATGTATGCCCGATGCTAATATATGGAGAACATCAACTCCCTAGACCATTCTCCTTAGCCTAGTCACATGTCCATCAAAGGACAATGTTTGTTTGATGCATATGTACCTTGAGTCTTTGTTGGTCCTTATCAAGTCACATGATCAAGGATAAACACTACACCTGGTCCATTCTTCTTAGCCAAGTCACATGTCCGTCTGAGAAGAATGTATCATTCTCCTTAGCCAAGTCACACGGCCATCCGAGGAGAATGTTTTCCATTATCCTTAGCCAAGTCACATGGCCATCAGAGGAGAATGTTATCCTGATACTTCCATATAAAGAATCATCAACACCTCAAGTCTTTTTCATTCCTTGTCAAGTCACATGATCAAGGATAAATACTACACTTGGGCCATTCTCCTTAGACAAGTCACATGGCCATTGGAGGAGAATGTCTTCCTAATGTTACCCAAAACATCAACACTCCCTCTCAGTGAGGGAGACATTATGCATCACGCCAAGATCATCTCTGGATACTAGAGATTTAATTCTCCCTTTTGTATCATGTCTCAGATGATCTGCAATACTGATTTGTGGATATGTACTAGAGCTTAACTGCTTTCTTTTGCACCATGTCTCATATGAAGTCCTGCAAGAAGCTTATGAATCCACACCACTTCATGACTTGCAACAATGGAAATGGTATACTCTGTATTTATTGTACCAAGTGTTACAAATCCATTATTTTTTGAAATTGTAATTGATCCCAAGATGAAGCAACACCCCAAGTTTCCCAATATGTATATTTCTCTCCCTACCCAGTCATAATTTGTATATCTCTGCATCTTCACTTCACCATCTGATACATATCTAAGGCCATATGCAACTGTACCATGTAATTACATGAACACATGTTTTTCTACAACCTAATGGTATTTTCTCGACTCTACCATAAATTAGGTCAAGGTGATTACTAAAAAGTAAATATACGGCCTCGTTTTAACTAGGTACATCAAGGATCCAATCAACTGCTTGTACATAGTGGGATCCACCAAATCTAAATATGAAGTATAATCACTCAACTTCTTCAGGTTTGTCTCTATAGGCATAGCCATGCTATCGAACCTCATCAATATCCCCTGGCTGAGGAAGATCTCATATGATCTCTGAAACACTTTTGATCCAAAGAAATAGTACATATGGCCAAGATTGTTATAACCCTAATTTGCACCAGACATGCTTACCTGGCATCAAGCCATATCAGATTCCTTCTTTGCCAAAACATTGTTGAACAACTCTTCTTAAAAACCCCTTTTATAAAGGCCCACGTGCCCTGCTCCATTACTGCACGTGTGTACACGCTAGCTGACCCAAGACATCCCACATGTACCTACAAAATCACGAAAAAAGGAAAGTGTCTAACGGAACACACAACTTTGGGTAAGTTAACTAAACCTTTCGGCCATGCATGGTCGGTCACTCGACCAAATACCTAGCTTCTTCTAGCCTATAAAATAAGGGTTAGGGGTCCCATTTGAAAGGAGGAAAAAGATAGTAAAGAAACTCTACCTGAATTCGTATTCCCCTCTGCCCAAGATTCTGCAACCATTTTGTGATTTCAACGAAGAAGAGAAGCAAGTGTGTTAGTAGTTGGTTCACAGTAAAAGAGGATCCCAGGACCAGATTCGTGGAGCAGTGGCTGGCTTCATCATTATAAGTTTCTTTATTGAAGTTAATAATAAAGAAGTACTTTTCCCGTCCCGCCATATGAGATTGTCATTATTTATCACGTACATGTTGATTAAATCTCTAACACATTAATCTGTAGATCAAATGCATGTGGAGTTCTTTGTTTGTCTTTGTGAATGTAGGTCAACCTTGGGAGGAGAGTTGCAGTCAAAGAGCGACCAAGCGTGAAGAGGGATCGATATCAAACACCGTAAATAAGGTATGCTCACTTGATCTTCTTAACTATGTATTTGCTTAAGAATAATGGGGATTAGGTTCGGGATGATGGTAAAAGGTAGGAATCTTTAGTTCTTTTCTGCATGCATGATTAAAACCCTAAGTGCTAGTCCATAGGGGGATTTCCCACTCACAACAGAATTGGCGACCATACTGGGGATCTCTCGGGTTTTTTGGGGATACTTTTTGGTAGTTTTAAATTGGTTTCATCATCTTTTTTCTGAGTTTCTGTAGGAGTCTGAGCTAGTAGGGATTCTAGTCTTCCATACCAATACTCCCTACTTTATTTTCTTGGATGCATTTTATTTTCGGGAATTCACAGAGGTACACACAGCCTGTATAAGGTTTTCATGCGTGTACATGTGCCCTACCTTCACACAACCCACGTTCATATGCCTGCTGATGAAGTGCTAGCTACGTGTTTGAGAACCCAAGAAATCCTTCTCAGGAAGAGGAAGTCATCCTCTCCCCTACATAAGTGATCCTTCTCAGGGATATTTTGGGTCCTTCAAAGTATCTGATTGAACAATCCATAGTCAGGTAAAAACCTCAGATCAACTTTTTCCTTGCATCTTTTTCTGTCAAATTAAGTTTTTGTGTCTTCAAGAGATTCTGGTTCTCAATACCAGTACTCCCTTTCTGAGCTTAGCCGTTTGTCTTGCTTATTTTGAGGAGAAACAGAGGCACACATGGCTTGTAGTGGGCCTACACATGTGCATACACATCCTGTCTTTGGGCAACCCACGTGCATACACTGGCTGTTGAAGTGACAGTCGCGTGTCTATCTAGAAAATTTTGAGGAGGCAATAGTACTCTTCCCTGTCAAGTTTTTACTTCCCAGTTTTTTCTTGTTTATTTCTAGTCTCTGTCATAAGCATCTTTAGCCTAGGTTGTATTCCAACATAGCTTGCTTTTTCATTTAAAATATTTTTTGTGTTTCCTAGTTTTTTTAACTTATTTTTAGCTTGAAATTTTAAGAATTCTGTTGTGAGTAGGAAATCCCCCTATGGACTAGCACTTAGGGTTTTAATCATGCATGCATAAAAGACCTAACGATTCCTACTTTTTACCATCATCCCAGACCTAATCCCCATTATTATTAAGCAAATACACAGTTAAGAAGTGAGCATGCCTTATTTCCGACGTTTGATATCGATCCCTCTTCACGCTTGGTCGCTCTTTGACTGTAACTCTTCTCCCAAGGCTGACTTGCATTCACAAAGACAAACAAAGAACTCCACTTTCATTTGATCTATATATTAATGGGTTAGAGATTTAATCAACATGTACGCGATAAATAATGACAATATTATATGGCAGGATGGGAAAAGTACTTCTTTATTATTAACTTCACTAAAGAAACTTACAATGATGAAGTCGGTCACTGCTCCATGAATCTAGTCCTGGGATCCTCTTTTACTGTGCACCAACTGATAACACACTTGCTTCTCTTCTTCGTTGAAATGACAAAATGGTTGTAGAATCTTGGGCAGAGGGGAATATGAATTTGGGTAGAGTTTCTTTACTATCTTTTTCCTCCTTTCAAATGGAACCCCTAACCCTTCTTTTATAGGCTAGAAGAAGTTAGGTATTTGGTCGAGTGACTGGGAATGCATGGTCGAAAGGTTTAGTTAAATTACCCAAAGCTATGTTTTTCATTAGCAACTTTCCTTTTTTCGTGCTTTTGTAGGTACACGTGGGCTATCTTGGGTCAACTAGCATGTACACGCGTGTAGTAATGGAGCAGGGTGCATGGGCCTTTATAAAATGGGTTTTTAAGAAGAGTTGTTCAACAATGTTTTGGCAAAGAAGGAATCTAAGATGGCTTGATGCCAGGGAAGCATGTCTGGTGCAAATTAGGGTTATAACAGATATCCTCCTTGAACTTTTGAGGTCAACTCCCTCTTGCACCTGACAATGAACCACTCTGATTCAGATCATGAGCACGAATATCAATAGATCACCATCAACAACCTTGTGGTAAGGGTTGAAATCTACATAATTATTGGTTAAAACCAAGCTCATCAAGTATCCATTGATCTTGGAGTACCATGCTCCCTCTGAAACATGACTCCTTTTAAGTTTGTACAATCTCTGGAACTATCTACTCTTTCTGCATCTACTAACCTCCTCTAAAGTATAATATTTAACAAAATGCCCTGGAGGCTTCTCCTCCCTACTGGATCTAGAGAGTTGACCCCTCTAAACTCTATCTCCCTCTGAGTTGGTACTAGGTGGGGCCAACTACCTCACAACTGGTGGAGCCATATGATCTTCCTCATAACTAGAAGGTTTGGAATCAATGATGTGATTCCATGTAATTAGAGAATATATAAGGTCATTTTCTCTCCCTAAAAATGTCATGGGGAGTTGCATGTCTCATTGTATCCTACAAAGTATCACAAAGCCATGTTGGTTTCTTCCTGGTCACTTCAACATCTCTAGGTAGATCCATCGACCCTTATGGATCCACAGACTCTTTCTTATGATATGAAGAGTGAAAAACTAAATTAGAGGGATCTGTATGGTCATCCTTTGGATCCTTCTACTCCTCACAATGAAACTCCATATGAGACACTCTGTATCCCACAAAAGTACCCTTCTTTCCAGAAGGTTTTAACTTGGTTCTCTTCTCCTATGATGCATTGATGTATATTATCATGTACACAAATCTATGTCTAGATAGTCTACTCCATGTCTCAAACTAGATACCATCTAACAAGTTTCCTCCTACAACCATCACTATAGCTATCTCTTAGATATATTACCTGTGACCTCCCCAAAACAAGAAAAAGAACAAAAACAATCGTCACTATATCTCCCTCTCAAATCTATCACATGTGACCTTTCTTGGAACAAGAACAAGAACAAAAAACAAGAACAACACTTTTCTAGTGTTGTGAGAAATCATTTTTCCACAATAACCTACTCAAAACAAGAACAAAAACAAGGACATTTCCATGGTAACCTCCATGCAATTTACAAGATAACCTGCCCGGGACAAAGACAACAACCAAGAACATATCCTAGAAGAGATCAATTTCATCTTGTAAATAAGTGAATCATTAGTACTAAACAATGATCATTTTACATAATGATCATAAGAATTTTTAAGTACTACCAAACATTGGATTTTAGTTCTTGTGATATAATACTAGTAACTATTAGTAATAGGCCTCTAAAGGTTGTTGTCATAGCTACAACATTTTCTTGAGATGCAACAAATATTAAAAAAAAAGATGATATATTTTGAAAAGAAAACCAGGATACATCAATCAAACCTGGAACCTGGAGTCTGAATTTCTAGGGAGGGTGAGTTATTCCTCTAAATGCATTAGATACAATGATCTCTTTGGGTCATTTCTTGGAAAAGATCCCTTATACATCCCATGAAAACACCCATACTCTACTAAATGAGATAACTTGAAAACATATACAAGTGCATACCTATGAAATTTGTAACACAATCCATCTTGTCTTCTAATCTGAAACTGGACACCATCTTGACAACAAGAAGTTAGAGATCTAAATCAGAAGGTTCAATGACATAGAAAATATCAACTAGCCTAAATTTTTTAACTTTGACCTATCAACCTTTGACTTTGACTTTGACCAAAAATTCAACCTTGACGTTTTGGAAATATGAGAGAACTAGTACATGCATTTGGTAAGGGCGAGCTAATCTATGCAAAAATTCTTCCCAACTCGAACCAATAATTTTCTCAATGAGCTTTACAAAAAATGTTGTTGCAAATATCGTAGTGAGTTTTAGGGTGAAATTTCAACTTTCACCAAACTACATTCTGAGAGGTGTAATGAATGATCTTGGAGAAAGGCGAGTTGATCTATGGTGGATTTAGTCCCAATGAATCTATAATAAGTTATCAACAAGCTTGACAAGTTCGGGTCTTAACAAAAAATTATGTAGTGGTAATATTTCATCAAACCTCTTATACCATGTTTATTTTTCAGAGTCTCAGATCTTGATAATTGTTTCCTTATGATTTCAAAAACAAGATTCACTTTCATACCATAGCTATCATAGAATAACTATACACTGAAAATATCAACTATAATAATGCAACAAAAATACCAAGATCTGTAAATATTAACCATGCATAGTAGACATAAGAACGCAAGAGTTTATCCTGGGAAACCCAACCTTGGGAGAAAACCCAAAAAACTTTCTTATAGAATAATTGAGTCCAATATATTACCAGCACATCTCTGTCACTAGATCAAAACACCATACAGAGAAGATCCTCCCCAATCCTAGAATCTCCAAGAGCTAGTGTCTCACTAGAATAGCCAAGTTAAAATCAAGAGAGAGATTTTCCAGGTCTAGCACCTCACCAAGTGTGGTGCACTCACCAATATAACCAAAAATACAAGATATAGAAAAATTACCACAACTGTAGATGACAAATTCCTAGTGGACATTGCAGAAGGAGAGGTGTGTTTGTCTATCCAAATGAAATGATCCATCCTATATTTATACTATTCCAAGCGCATGTCGTTTTTTCTGGTGCTGACTTCTCATTCTAGGTCTTTAATTTTACTTTGTTATTTTTTTATCTTTTACTGGTGGGGTTGAATTCACTTCCTGGGTCTTCAATTTCTTCCCAGGGATTCCTTAATGGTCATATGGGTCTTATTGCACTTCCTTGTGGAGAATGACTTCCCAAATATGCAAAAATTCAATGCATGGAATATTAATTCTTTATTTAATTTACCAAGTATTTACTCGATGATTAACCTCCATAGCTCTTGTTTTAAAGTTGTCGAATTTGCATGGTAATATTTAGAATTTATTACAAGGTGTTGTCACATTTATTTGTAAGGGGGTGTTTTCCTAAGAAGTGGACCCCTTTGACGAAAAAGTGGCAAGAAGTGGGCTAAAACCCACTTATCCTAAATTTTGTGTGCGCAGGTGCATCTTCCTAAGTGACGCGTATATCTAGGCGGCCAAGATCTACATGCCCAGATCTATGGTGTAGAAGCCATATCAGACCCCCCCGACGTTCTACCTTTAACAAGGGGGGGTCTGAGTTGGTGGTTTTAAATTGCGTGGCTCCCACTAACGTGTCACACTCTCCTTAACTCGGAGCCCCCCCCACACCTAAAACCTCTTACTGTTTCCTACCCCCTCCGAGTAGACCTCTTATCACCACCTCTTACCACTCTCGCTTCCTACTGACATGTGTCTCCCACTCCGTCTCTCACCTATTTCCATCACATCGCCCACTCTCCCTCCTCGTCTCATTATGGTACACCTGTCCTCCACTCACCTTCGGACCATGTCCCCTTATCACTCCCGCCTATCATATCATGCCAAGTGTTCTACCACTCAAATCCTCCTGGGAAGATGGTCCCCATCCTGTCTAATGCCATGGCCTTCCTTCTGCCCCCCACATCATCACCTTGTGCCACTTCATCGCCAACCTGTCTCAGCGCAGTACCCACATTTTCTGCCACCTGTATTTTCCCGGTCACCTTCCATATTCCATGACTGTCCACATGGGTGTCTCTCATCTCACCTCCGCGTCGATGGATCTATCGTCCCCACTAGATCCTCATCCACATCTGACATCTAGGTCCCCTTGCAGCAGTTCAACAAAGCAATAGATAGCCAAGGGAAAACTACCATGTCATCTAGTGCAGGCGTTGACTCCGCCCACTCAGATCCCAATGAAGCAATTAATGTAAATAATGGAAGTGGGTGAGACATTGTCTCCTTCCTTAAATATAATGCCAGAAAGATACAATTCGTAGAGACAGGACATCAGTCTGGGATGATAGAGATCTCGTCTGATAGAAGACTGCATGGGTAGTCTGGCTAACGTCTGCGTGCACAACCTGACAGAGAAACTCACCAACACAAAGCCTTGAACTCATGACATGATCGCACCTTCATAAGGGGAGACATTTCTAAGTATATGTAGGCATTTTTGCCATTTTTTTAGTGTCAATGGTAGATCTACGCTCCCGCTTGTAATGTTTTAACAAGGCCTCTGGTTCTCTGGTTACGCAATTTGATTTGAGACTTCTTGTTTAATGGAAACCAGATTCTCCTTTCATTTCTTTGCTTCTGACTTTGAAATCTCGAGCATGGATGATCCAATCGGGTGTTGTGACTATAATATAGTGTAGGTTTAACTATATTTGTTGTTGCAACGTTTTCAATCTCTCAAAATTTTCAGATCCCAGAGGAACTTGTATCCGATACTTTTCCTCCATAGGTTGTTGGAAGATCATATGTCTAGATCATACCTTCATACCTTTCTCATGTTTCTTCTGCATACTCACCACTATACAAACTTATTGTCTTAAGTTAGATCAAGACCTCACTTATCTATGCATCTCCAATCCAGTTTTCTGAGTTAAAGTGATATAATCCTGAGACCGCATCCATTAGAATGCCCTTTAAACTATTCACTATGACATACAAATTGATGGGCCTTGGGATTACCTCTACTGCAATCCAGAGTTGACTTCCAATGCCAACATTTTTGGCGCCATTGTTGGGGACGAATTGAAGATTTTCCCTGGGATTGAATGGAAAAGCTTACCGATTCTGAAGGTGCATCAGAACCCAATACATTAAGATTGCAACTGTGCACCTGGTGGCTCAACTGTGGTGACTCAATTGATGCAGATCTATTAGTGACTCCAGTGTTTCAACTGTGGCTTCCAGAGGTAGACACACAAAGTCTAATCCACAGTTGCCTTTGGCAACACCTGAAGCTAACCCAGAGAAAATTATCAGAAAGGGAAAGTCCCTTCATGAAGGTACTTCTAGTGCTGAACCAGGTATTTTTTATGATTTTCATTATCCTATAGGAACTCAAATTTGTAATTTTCACCCTTCTGTTATACCTTCTGTTGGAGTTTCCCTAACTTTGAATTTTGGGAGTGTTCCTGTTGAGTTTTACCCTCCTGGTATGGGATTGGAGGGAGAAACCATTGTCACTCCTTTCTCCCCTGAAGTTGTACCATGGTTTAGACCCAGTGCCTCATAAGATTTTCCTACCCCAGGCTTCACCACTCCTCCTCCTATTACTGTTTCCACTACCACAGAAAGAGAGACCCCAGTTCCCTCAATCCCTCCAACACTTTCTCCAAATCCTTTGTTGTTTCCCTTTCCTCTTGGAGGCTCAATTCCAGCCTCCCCTGTTCTAACACCTTCACCTCCTAGTTCTCCTCCACCTCACATCCCTATGGCAGGTGTTAATCCTCCTAGGAATATAATGGATGCCATAGTGGCTACAAGATATTCCCCCCTGGTCTTACCTCAACCCATGAATTCTCTCCCTGCTGGATATTACCTGAAATATATGCCCAAGTTCACTGGAGAAGAGGAAATAATAGTTGAAGAGCACCTTGTTTCCTTTTACAGCTATGCAGACAATATAAATATTGAAAACAAAGATGTCTGGATGAGAGTCTTTGTCCAGAGCCTTAATGGTGAGGTTAGGAAATGGTTTAGGGGATTGACCCCTAGATCTATTTTCGGGATTGAAGTTCTAGATGATGTTTTCTTGAGGCATTGGGGGGGTAAAAAATATTTTATGTATTACATCACAAAGTTTGGATCCCTGAAGAGAAAGGAAGGAGAATCTATCTTTGACTTCTCCAAAAGGTTCAATAAAATGTACAACAAAATCCCTGTTGAGATAAAACCTACAGAGGCCTCTGCCAAGATCACTTATGCTAGCGGCTTTGACCCCAATTTCTTCCTACTGTTGAGAGAAAGAAGAGATACTTCATTGGCTCATATGAAAGATGCATCCCTAGAAGTATAATCCAATGTATTGGCAGTTGACAGACTTAGGAACAAAGCTGACAGAGACAGAGGAAGAGGAAGATCTGAGGCCTCGACCTCTGGTTCTTCCGCATCTTACCCTCAAGTAGATGAATTGACCAAGATGGTGAAGTCCCTGTCTGTAGAAATGGAGAAGATGAAATT
>ML816538.1:166583-186673 GCA_009831015.1 Picea engelmannii
AATATGCCTACAAGGAGTCCCTCATGAATAGTCAAATAAATGAGTTGATTAAGGGGGAGAAGGCCAGTAGTAGTCCCAATAAATACAACCTTCGGTCTAAGAAGAAAGAAGGGAATTCTGACATCCCTGATCAACCTTCCATATCACAAAAGCCTGTTAAAGACACAACAAACATCAGCAAGGAAAAGAGAGCTCAGAATTCCCCACCAATAGCCAAATACCCTGCCTCAGAGGTGAGTGAAATTATGAATCCCCCTTCCTCCTTTAGTTTTGATCATGAAATCCAAAAGATCATAATCCTTGTGCCCCTTTCAGAGCTGGTTAAACACAAAGACTTCAAAAAATACCTATCTAAACTGTTGCAGTATGAGTCATCTTTCCATTCCACAAACTCGGTAAATCTCCAAGACGAAAATCCAATAGTCATCTTAGGTCTTATGGTAGAAGATAGAGATGATTCATCCCCTCCCTTATACACATCACTGAACATACATGACAAGGTGTTGCATAATTTTTTGATGGATTCAGGGGCTTCCAATAATCTCATGCCCAAAATTGTCATGGAAGAACTCACGCAGGAATTCACAAAAGCCTATCATGATTTGTACTCTTTCGATTCAAGGAGGGTGAAATGTCTTGGGGTCATCAAAGACCTGGTGGTAACTTTGTTTCAGCTTCCCATGAAAAGTGTGGTCATGGATATTGTGGTGGTTGATGTTCCTCCCACATTTGGCATTATATTGTGAATATCTTGGATAAAAAGGCTTGGGGGAACATTACAAATGGACCTCACATATGCTAACATTCCAGTGTTCGGATTGGAGCATAGGAGATTGTACAGGGAAGCTCAATTGGCATACATTATCAGTGATGAATCAGACCCCACCAATCACCTTATTTTCTCTCTGGATACTGATTTGGGATCTAGCCTGTTACAGCTCACTAATGCTCATGAGTCTCCCCTTAAAATTAGAAAGCAATCCCCCACCCTCTGGGAAGATTCTCCTCCAATTACCCCTGTTTGGAAAATGTTCTTTGACGGAGCCTCTTATAGGGAAGGAGATGATGTCGGAGTGGTGTTTTCTTCCTCTGCTCAGGAAACCATATCTATGTCATACAAATTAGAATTTGAAGCTACCAACAATGTGGTAGAGTATGAAGCTCTGGTTTTGGGCTTGAGAGCTGCAAAGGACATGAGGATTGAAAAGTTAGAAGTGTTTTTCGATGCTAAGTTAATTATTCAGCAGGTTACAAATATTTACTAGGCCAAACACCCTCAGCTCATGAGTTACAGAAATGAAGTCTGGGACCTGATTGATATTTTTTTCTCGGACTTCAACATTTTATTCATCCCTAGAGAAGAAAATATAGTGGTCGATTCTTTGGTTTCCTCAACAAGATATTTCATAGTTCCTCTACCTCCTAAACTCAGGTATGATGTAGAAATGAAATACAGGACCTCTATACCTGACAATATCAAGCATTGGAAGGTGTTTGAGGATGATCTGGAGATCAAAAGGTTCCTTCAGATAGTTGATGAATTTTCAGCGTTGCACATTGATCAAGATCCTGACTCTGGAGTGGGTCCTCATGATGATATTTTTCTGAGCAATATTTTTGACCATCATATCGTCCAATTGCCTAGCAATCACATCCCAAAGGGACTAGTCCCTTTAGAAATATCATTTGAAAGAAATGATGTGGAAGTAAAGGGTAAAATCTCAAATAATGATGTTGATGTGGCTGAGTGCAATATTGGCACAGAGCAGGAACCAAAATTTGTCAAATTGTCAAGCAACCTGTCAAGAGAGCAGAGGGTCGAGTATACTGAGCTATTAAAAGAATTTTCTGATGTGTTTTCCTATACCTACGAAGACCTCAGGACATATGACACCAGTGTTATTGAACACAAGATTCCCTTGAAGAAGGAATCCAAACCATTTAGGAAGAAGTTGAGATAGATAAATCCTATGTTGTTGCCTATTATGGAAAGGGAGGTGAAGAAGATTTTGGACACTCAGATCATTGTTCCTTTGAGATATTCTGAGTGGATATCCAATCTGGTCCCAGTAAGAAAGAAGAGTGGAGAAATCAGACTTTGTGTCAATTTTAGGAATCTGAACAGGAGCTCTAGGAAGGACAATTACTCGTTGCCCAAGATGGAACATATATTGCAGAGGGTGACAGGCGCGTCCATGATTTCCATGATTGATGGCTTTTCGAGCTAAGATTAGATCTTTGTCTTGCTGGAGGATAGAGAAAAAACAACCTTCACCACTCCTTGGGGTACATTCATGTATGCCAAGATTCCCTTTGTATTAATGAATGCAGGAGCAACCTTTCAGCGAACTATGGATATCACCTTCATTGGGAAGAAGGATAATTTTGTAGTTATCTATCTGGATGACATAACAATCTTTTCGAGATATGATAAAGAGTATTGTTGTTATTTGAGGAAGGTCTTCTTGAAATGCAGGAGGTTTGGTCTCTCTTTGAATCCAAAGAAATCATTTTTTCCAGCAGTATCAATTGAGGGGGTCAGAATTGATCCCAACAGGGTGGAAGCGATCCAAACCCTATCACTCCCAAGGTCCAGGAAAGAGGGTCAATCCTTCCTGGGAAAAATTAATTTCTTGAGGAGGTTTGTTTCCAATTTTGTTGAATTGGTGAAGTATAACACAGTCATGCGCAGAAATGGAAATGAAGTAAAATGGACTCTCAAATCCCGAGAATCCTTCATCCATATAAAGAAGGAATTGACTGAGGCACCTATGTTTGTCAGTCCTGATTATTCCAAGGATTTTATGATTTTTTATTTTTCTTCTTTTGATACGGTGGTAGTTATTTCATTGCAGACGAATGTTGAAGGGATAGAGTAGCCAATTTAATTTTTTAGCAGGTCATTGAGAGATGCAGAGACAAAATATGACATCATGGAGAAATAGGCCTATGCCTTGGTGAAGGATCTTAAAGATTTCAGAATCTATGTTTTGCATTCAACGATCATTGCATATTTTCGTTCAGCTTCTGTGAAGGACATTCTCATTTAGACTGACATAGATGGGAGAAGGAGCAAGTGGATCGCCAAGATCCTTGAATTTGATCTGGAAATAAAACCCACCAAACTAGTTAAAGGTCGAGGTTTAGCCAAGCTATTGGTTGAGTCTAATTGTAAATATTTGGGGATTAAATTCATCCACACTTGCTCAGAATATTAGCAGGCTGAGTTGTCTAACAAAAGTTATTAGGACAACCCCCCATTGGCAGAATGTACCTGGTATAAAGACCTTATATATTTTATGCAGGAGTTGTGAGCCCCAGATGGTATGGGAAGGAGCAAGGAAAGAGATTTAAAGCTCAAAGCAGTCAGATATTTACTTATTGACCAAGTCTTGTATTGGAAAGACCCTCTAGGAGTGCTCTTGAGATTTCTAGACCCACAAGAGGCCCAAAGAATTATGTTTGAGTTCCATGACAACCAATGTGGGGGACACCATTTTTGGAAGAACACAGCCTACAAATTTCTCAAGGGTCGATACTACTGCCCACTTTATTCACTAATGTCTGCAAAAATATCAGAGCCTGTATTAAATGTCATAAATTCTCTCAAAAGAAGCAGCTCAAGTCCCGACCATTAAAGCCTGTGGTAGCTTTAGGACCCTTTCAACAGTGGGGCATAGACTTTATTGGAGAAATTCATCCTGCTTCAAGTGGTCATCACAGGTGGATCTTGACTGCAACAGATTATTTCACCAAGTGGATAGAAGCTATCCCCATAAGGAGTGCCTCTCATAAAGTGATCATCGATTTCCTGGAGGATATTATTTTAAGGTTTGGTTGTCCGAATAGAATCATCACTGATAATGTTGTATCCTTCAAGTCTGAGCCATTGATCAAATTCTATGAGAAGTTTGGGATTTCATTAATCCACTCTACCCCCTATTATCCCCAAGGAAATGGACTAGCAGAGTCTTCTAAAAAAAGCCTTATTAAGATTATCAAAAGACTACTAGAGGACAATAAGAAGGCATGGGATTCAAAGCTCAAATTTTCTCTGTGGGCCGATTGAGTGACAACCAAGAGGTCTCTAGGCATCTCTCCTTTCCAACTTGTATATGGGAATGAAGCAGTTTTTCCTTCTCAGCTGGCCTACCTGTAGCGAAATTATTTCAGGATTATCAAGGAGAGCCTGACGATATGATCAGAAGAGTTCATCAACTAGTAGAGTCCCAACACACTAGAGAATAGTTGATGAACAGAGCTCATGAATGTCAGCAGAGGATCAAGCAAGCCTTTGACATAAAGGTGAGAAAGGAATATTTTCAGCTGGGAGATCTAGTGCTTAAATGGGATACACCTAGACAAGACAAGGGAAAGCATGGTAAATTTGAAGCCCTCTATATTGGGCCCTTCAAAGTTTCTGAGATAATCTCGAATAATACCTACAGGTTGCATAATTTGGAGGGCGATGAAGCTTTGGTGGCCCTATAAATGGGCATTTTTAGAAGAAGTTCTTTATTTAAGCCATAAGTGGCTCCGACATAATTGTAAATATTGTTTTTCTTTTTTTTTTCGGTTTTATAAGTGACTCCATAGCCCAACAGAAAGGAACTAAAACTACAGAAGAGTTCTTGGCATCTCATAGGGAGCAAGCCATCCCCCCTGGAGCCTAATGTTATCGCATTTGTTTGTAAGGGGGTGTTTTCCTAAGAAGTGGACCCCTTTGGAAAAAAAGTGGCAAGAAGTGGGCTAAAACCCACTTATCCTAAGTTTTATGTGCGCAGGCGCGTCTCGCTAAGAGGCATGTAGATATGGGTGGTCTAGATCCGTGTGCACAGATCTACGGCGTAGGAGCCATATCGGACCCCCCCCGATGTTATTCCTTTAACAAGGGGTGGGGGTGCAGGGGGTTCCGAGTTGGTGGTTTTAAATTGTGAGGCCCCCACTAACGTGTCGCCCTCTCCTTAATTCGGAAATCCTCGCCTAAAAACTCTTACCATTGCCTACCCCCTCTGAGTAGACCGCTTACCACCACCTCTTACCACTCCCACCTCCCGTTGACATTTGTCTTCCACTCCATCTCTAACCTCTTCCCATCACACCGCCCACTCTCCCTCCTCATCTCATTATGGTACACATGTCCTCCACTCACCATTGGACCATGTCCCCTTATCACTCTCGCCTATCATATCCTACCAGGTGTTCTACCACTCACCTCCTCCTGGGAAGATGGTCCCCATCCCATCTATTTCCACTACCTTCCTTCTTCCCCCCACATCATCATATTGTGCCACTTCATCGCCAACCTGTCCCAGCGCAACACCCACATTTTCCGCCACCCATATTTTCCCAATCACCTTTCATCTGCCATGACTGTCCACATGGGAATCTCTCGCCTCACCTCCACGTCGATGGAGCGATCGCCCGTGCCAGATCCTCATCCATGTCCATCATTTGGGTCCCCTTGCAGCAGTTCAACAAAGAAGCAGATAGCCAAGGGAAAAACACCATGTCATTCGGTGTAGGCATTGACTCCGCCCACTCAGATCCCAATGAAGTAGTTAATGTAAATAAGGGAGGTGGGTGAGACACTGTCTCCTTCCTTAAATAGAATGCCAGAAAGATACAAATCACAGAGACATGACAACAGTATGGGCTAATAGAGATCGCGTCTGACAGAAGACTGCATGGGCAGTCTGGCTAACGTCTGCATGCACAGCCTAACAGATAAACTCACCAACGCAAAGCCTTGAACTCATGACATGATCACACCTTCAGAAGGGGAGCCAGTTCTAAGTATATGTAGGCATTTTTTCCATTTTTTTAGTGTCAATGGTAGAGCTACGCTCCCGCTTGTAATGTTTTAACGAGGCCTCTGGTTCTTTGGTTATGAAATTTTATTTGAGACTTCTTGTTTAATGGCAGCCAACTTCTCCTTTCATTTCTTTTCTTATGACTCTGAAATCTCAGGCATGGATGATCCGGTCGGGTGTTGTGACTATAATATAGTGTAGGTTTGACTATATCTGTTGTTGCAACGTTTTCAGTCTCTCGAAGTTTTCAGATCCAAGAGGATATTGTGTCTAAGACTTTTCTCCCACAGGATGCTAGAAGACCAGATGTCTAGAGCATACCTTCATACCTTTCTCATGTTTCTTCTTCTTACTCACCACTATACAAACTTACTAGCTTAATTTAGATCAAGACCTCACTTATCTATGCATCTCCAATACAATTTTCTAAGTTAAAGAGATATAATCCTAAGACCGCATCCATTAGACCACCCTTTAAACTATTCACTGTGACATGCAAACTGATGGGCCTTGGGCTTACCTTTGCTGCAATCCAGAGGTGACTTCCAACGCTAACACAAGGATTTATGAAAAAATTGCCACTTTAATAACTCCATTATGTTCACAAAAGTGGTGATTGATGTGGTTGGGGGAAATAAATGCAATAGGGAAATGGTGATGTGATGTCATAGAAGATGAAAAATGGTTAATTATGGGAGTGTGAAAAGAGGAATGGATAGTTCAATATGGTGAATGCGGGATTGCAATATGCAAGACACAAGACATGGGGAATGAAAAGGTGAAAGGGAGACACTCCCACATCTACAATGAGAAAATAGACTAAGTATGGGAAAAGTTCATTATGCGGGTCACAAAAGTGAGAAGGTAATTATGTAGAACGTGAGACTGTGGGTTGCGGGACACAAGAATGGGGGAAAATGTAAGTGGAATTGGTCGGTGTCCCGCATCCACATTCTAAGAAAATGGCTAAGTATGAAAATTAAAGGGTGAAATTTGGAGGACACATAGATAGATGAGTCATTTTGAGTGTTGCGCGATTGTGGGACATGGGACATGGGAAATTGTGAGACAAGAACATGTTGATCTCCTGCAATGAGACTCCCACATTGCTTGAAAAAACATTTACCAAGTGTTTGGATTTCAAAAGAATAAAAATGACTAAGTATATATATATATATATATATATATATATATATATATATATGGGTTTGCATGTTTGTGGTCCTGGGCATTTGATAGTAGAGTGATTCAAAACTCGCATTTTAAAGGGAAAAATGACTAAGTAATGATAGTTCCAGAAGCAATAAAAACAAGGGGAAAATACTAAGGATGGGTGTACATGTACTAACATTGATCAATGAATGTGGATCAATAAGATTCTTCCAGTGATCTTTCTCTTATTAGTACCAACTACTTCTCATGGAGATCCCATATGGAGGATGTATTAAGAAGTAAAGGATTGTACCATATTACCTTGGGAAAAGAGAAAGAACCTACTGATGATGACAAGTATGCCAAATGGGTTGATAGGAATGACGAAGCACATGGACTAATCGACATGTCCATCTCTCCTGATTTAAGGTTTCACCTTAAAGGAATTGAGGGCCCCAAAAAAGGTTGAAGTTGTGTTTGGTAAAAACAATATTATTCGATCCCACAAGATAGAAAATCAATTAATGACTCTAAGTCCCAATCATTTTTCTTGCATTGAAGATTATTTATCTCAATTCAAAACACTTAGAATTTTATGTATATACTGCAAAATAGATCTGAAGGAAGACCGATGTATCTATATTATCTTTTCTAAGCTTGGTACTGCATATTTTTTGTTTGTATCTATGTTTTATGCCACTAGAGATGCTTTAGAGAGTTCCTATAAAGATCTAACTCTTAAGTCTTTCTGTGATGATTTGATTAGAGAGAAAGATAAAATTGTGCAACTTGGACTGATCAGCACTACATGTACCTCCAACAAAGCCTTAGTGGCCCAATAGAAAGATAAATCCAAAAATCTCAAGAAGAAACATCCTCGCCACAACAACAAGAAAAATAAGGGTACCAAATCCTCTCAGCCAACTTCCTCTCCTAATGGTGACAAAGGAAAAAAATATAAAAATAAGAAGACTGGAAAACATTTCAACTTTTGTGGGAAAAATGGTCATGTGGAGTCCAAATGTTTTAATAATTTGGAAGCTTTAGAAGCAACAATGAAGAAACACATCATTAGTATTGATTCTTATTCTTCTTCTTCTTTTCATGGACATGCACTTTCTGCTTCTGGTTTCTCCTTCAATGCAACTTCTACTTCTTCTTCTGATGAGTAGCTTATTGATTATGGAACATCTTCTCATATGGATAAGGATAAATCCATAGTTTTTTCTCTAAATGAGTGTAACACCAATAAAGTATTGTTGGTGATGAGATATCTCTTAGTGTTACAGGGTCTAGAATAGTTCACGTAGATAATGGTCATTTCAATGATATATTATGTGTTCCAAGTCTTTCCTGCAACCTTCTATCAATATATCAGATCACTCGTTCAAGTGAAGGTAAAACTGTATATTTTTCACCTCTCTAAGTTGTGATTAAGGATTTAAAAGATCCTAAGCATGTCCTTGCAACTAGAATTGATGATGATATTACCAGGTTGTACAAGTTTGACAAATTTGGGTCATCATATTTTCCAATTTTTTTTGTTGCTCATAGAAATGACTTGAGAAAACTTTGGCATGAGTGCTTTGGTCATCCAAACTATCGTTCATTGTAACAACTAAGTAATCAAAATATGGTGACTAGTATTCCTCTTGTTTCTTGTAGTGATGGTGTTTGTGTCGGTTTTTTTCTTGGCAAGCATCATCGAGACAATTTTGACAAATCCGCTTCTTGGCACACTTTCGCCCCTTTGAAAATTTTTCACAATGATTTGTGTTGTCAGATTTCTTCTCCTTCTTTCTCTCGGTGCAAGTATTTCTTAACTTTCATTGATGATTTCTCTAGACGCACTTGGGTTTACTTCTTAAAACTTAATAGTAAAGTTTTTGAAAAGTATTTGGCCTATAAGGCCTTGTAGAAAAACAATATGGACATCAAGCTCAAAGGTTAAGAACAAATAATGGAGGTGAAAATGTGAACAACGATTTTACAGGTTACTACACTACATAGGGAATCCAAATGCAACAGATTGTTCCATATACACTACAATAAAATAGTGTTTTTTAGACAAAGAACCACATATTAAAGAAATGGCTAATTTTATGATCCAATCTAAGGGATTAAGTCTTAATTATTTGGTGAAATCCATTAACTATGAAAATTACATAGTAAATTGCACTCCCACAAAGGCTCTAAAATATAACACTGCAATAAGCATGGAATAAAATTAATCCAAGTGTAACCCACTTATGTGTATTTGGTAGTGTAGAATGGGATCACATTCTTGTCGAGAAACAAAAAGATTTATAGCCTAAAAGTGAGAAGTGTACTTTTTATGGATATCATGAAGATGTAAAAGGTGACAAACTTCTTCAACCTCATTCTAATGAAATTATTATTACAAGAGATGTTAAATTTGATGGAAATATGTTAGCCCGCAATCATAATTTAATTTATGTGCCTTCTTTGGCCTACGATTCATCTTCAGAGTTTATTCCATCATATGTTCCTACTCTAGTTTCTTCTTTATATGACGACGGTGAGGATGAAAATCCACCTCTAGCTTCTCACCTTCCTCCAAATGAGTCCATTGATCATGAAACTACACCAACACCACCGATTCCTAGATGGGTTTGTTAAATACAAGAAGAAGTCAGTGATCCTTCATATCAACGTCAAACACGTTCACAGTTTCAGTGAGTCTCTTCTCTTTTGGCTCAATATTTAGAGACTCGTGATCCAAAAACATTTGTAGAAGCTTAAGTTCATCCATATTGGGATACAATAACGAATGAGGAGTATCTCTCTTTAATGGATAATGATAATTGGGATCATGTACCTCTTCTGAAAGGAAGAAAACTTTTCAGATGTAAATGGGTCTATAGAACTAAGTATGCATCATATGGAAGTGTTGAAAGACACAAGGCCTAGTTAGTTTCCAAAGGGTTCTCTCAAGTTGAAGGATTTGACTATAATGAAACCTTTCCCATGTTACCAAAATGAATTACATATGCCTTGTTATAGCCCTTACAACCTCACATAAATGGGAGTTCCATCAGATGGATGTTAAATCCACCTTCTTTCATGGGGATTTGCACGAAGAAATACATGGAACAACCTCCTAGCTATGTCCAAAATTACTCAAGCCTTTTTTTCACCTTAAGAAATCTCTTTATGGTCTTAAGAAAGATCCTCGAGCTTGGTATTCCAAAATGGACAACTTCCTTCTTAACATCGACTTTTCTAGATGTAATTCTGACCATAATGTCTATACCAAGAAAGTAGGAATTCATCTCATAATCCTTTTTTTTTTATGTTGATGACCTTATCGTCACTAGTGATGACCCAAAACTTCTCACCTATGTGAAATCCAACCTTAAAAATAAATTTGAAATGACAGACTTAGTCTATTTGCATTATTTCCCTGGCCTCCAAGTATTGCAAACCAAGGAAGGAATATTTCTTTCCCACTCTAAGTATGATTTTGACATTCTTCACTGCTTTTACATGGATGATTCTAAACCATCCCCTTCTCCCTTCCAATCTGGAGTCAAACTTGCTACCACTTGTACTTTTCCCAAAGTTGATACCACTTTGTACCATCAGCTAGTTGGTAGAATCGTATATTTGACTCATACCCATCTTGATTTCCTCTTTTGTTGGTCTTGTTTCCCTGGATATGCAAACACCCCATGAAATCCATTGGAAAGGAGATAAATTGATACTTCAATATGTCTGGGATACAGTTCATTACATGATATAGTACAGTTCAGGGGGACTCCTTTATTGGTTGGTTTCACTAATTTAGATTGGATCAATGACCTTGATGATCGAAATTCTACTGCAACTTATGTTTTCATCCTTGGTTTAGGACATATCACTTGTGCCTATAAGAAACAACATGCTATTACTCTTTTATCAACAAAAATAGAGTACTAAGAAGTGGTTATTGCAAGTCAAGAATCTTTGTGGTTTCGACAAATCCTTTCATAGTTTGGATTCCAACAACAACATCTGAAAACCCTTTGGTGTGACAATCAAAGTTCCATCAAGATCGCTAAAGACCCATTTCAACCTCACTGCAACAAACACATCAAGCCACAAATGCACTTCATTTGAAAGCTTATTCATGATTGAGTTATTGAAGTGTTATTTTTCCCTACATAAGATCACTTTGTTGACATATTCATAAAGTCTCTTACAAAAGCAAAGTTTTCCAAACTTCGATCTATGTTAGGAATTCAAGAAGTTGTCATTACGGGGGGATATGCTCTTTTTACTCCTTCCTTCTCCTATTGTGTCGCCTTTCTAAATCCTTCAATCCTATCCCAAGTTTTTCTTAAGGAGGCATGTTAGGATATTTAGACACTTAGGAGTTAGTTAAGATCAACTTGGTCTAATATGTCGTTAGGTAAACGTGTGTTTCTTTAGTATGAATTAGTATGCATTTGGAGTTAGGTAATCCAATGGTCACAATATTTTCCTAACATAGAGTTATATGACAGTTCATATTCTCCTCAATCTTAACGGCTACATTGATCTATGGATTAACACCTAATTTGTCCATGATCTCTATTCAAATAGAATGGAAGGTCATTTTTTGATGATTGATTGTGAGAAACTCTCTTGTAAATCTCTTTGTAATATCTTTTTTTTTCATTAATAAATTTCTTCAAGTGGCCACGTTGGTTGGGACCATGGATGTTTCCCCACAAGTGTTTTACCACATAAAAACATCAATGTGTTGATATTTGATCTAGTTGTGTCAATGGTTACTGAAGTTGTTTGTCCTCTGTTGGAATACATGTGTTGTTGAACATAATACCCATGAAAAGTCCCCCACCCCCGCCCTTTTATCCATCTTAGAAACTCCTAGACATTCCTCTCTCTTGGGGATTAATTTTCCCCCATCTCTATCCATGTCCCGCAACAACTGTCATCCCATTTTATTATTAAAATTCTGAAATACAATTCACATATACATCTCTTGACCACAACCATATGTTATATCTACATTAAGCATTAATTAAATTTGGGATTATAGTGGGGATGTTACATTCCACCTCCCCTAAAATTGTGCATTGTCCTTGGTTCACAACACTATGTCAATACACATGTACAAAATTACATCATAATACTAAGAAAACTATGAATTCTGCAATTTTTATACTCCAACAACAGTTCCAACCATAATCCCCCATTCCTCTCAACACACTGACCCAAGGAATATACCCCCTTCACTGTTCTCTATCCATCGATTTGTACCATTATTTTACTAGGGCCCCTAGCGTAGGTTGGCTAGGACTCTGAGATGTGGTTTCATAACTTTAGTTTCTCAAAATGGATTATTTCATTCTTATATTTTATTTTCTTCAGAATTGAAAAACAATTGAGGGTATTCCTCCTGCATAGTTTTTTCTTGCTCCCATGTTGCATATTCATGGCCATAGCAAATCGATTGAACCTTTACCAGTTCGATTTATTTCTTCCTAAGAACATTGAATTTCCAATCTGGGATGCACACTAGTTCCACCCGGAAATCCCCTTCGTGTTCCACCTGGATCACAGTCCAATCAATTATGTGGTTACGGTTAGGTACATACTTCTTTAATAATGACACATGAAATACATTATGCACTCTCATGCTTGCAACTAGCCCTATCTTTATAATATTTCAAAAGACCCATAATGTCTTGTTGCCAACTTTAGGAAACTTCCTAATCTTAGCGAAATTCTCTTCGCTTTCACTTTTAAAAATACATGTTCTCCCACTTTAAAATATTTGAAAAATCTGTTGTTGTTTGCATAATTTTTTAGCCTAGAAACTTCCTTCATGTAGCCTAGAAACTTCCTTCATGTAGATTTCTACAATATTTATTTCCTTGTGTGTAGTCTTTACTGGAATAAAATGTGCATCCTTATTTAATTTATCCTCCACCACCATGATGGATTCATGTTCCTTCATTGTTCTAGGAAAATTAATAATAAAATCCATTGTAACTACTTCCTACTTCCATTCTGGAATGGACAATGTCTGTAACATCCTAGTTGGATGTCTATGTTTCATCTTCACCTTTTGGAATGCTAGGCATATGGATATAAAATTAGCCACTTCTTTCTTCATTCTTGGACAAAACTATTGGCTCCTCACAACTACAATTAACTTCCGATATCCTAGGTTCCCAACGTATAAAACATTGTACATTTCTCTCATTGGTGTATTTTTCAACTCACTAGAATATTTCACATATACCTTACCTCTATACATGAGAATTCCATCTTCCTTCATCTCATATAATTTAAATTTATGATATAAATTTCCTTGCTATAATGTCTCTTTTATTTTCAAATAGTGTTGATTTGAATTTGTTGTTGCAATCATTATATTGTTTAGATCAGTCTTGTACATGTTGATGGCTGAAATATGCATCTCATGTGCTCTCTTACTGAGTGCATCGACCAATTGATAATCTTTGCCTTTGATTTGTTTAATTTCAAAGTCATATTCACTAAGGAATTCTTGCCATTTAGTTTGTCTGGCATTTAATTTTGGTTGGATGAACAAATGTTTCAGACCATAGTGGTCTGCCCTTAGCTCAAATTTCCTCCCAATGAGGTAAATTTTCCACATATTTAGCACATGAATAATGGCTACTAATTCTAGATCATGGGTATCATAATTCCTCTCACGTTCTTTTAATTTTTGGGACTCATGACATACCACATGATCTTGGTATGTGAGGAATCCACTTAGCCCTTCCTTGCATACACCCATGCACAAAACAAATTCTTCGTCGAGGTATGTAATATTCAATATTGGTGCATGGGTCAAAATGTCCTTCATTGTTAAAACCTTTCCTCGCATTCGAAAGTACATTCAAAATTCACTCCCTTCTTTTGTAATCTTTGAAAAGCCTTTTATGAATCTTTCGTAATACCCTGCAAGACCCATGAACAATATGACCTCTATGACATGTCTTGGTGCTATCCATCCTCTAATAACCTCTATCTTCTCAGGATCAACTTCTATCCCATCTGTTGAAATAATATGTCCCAAGTAGTGAATATTTTTTTGATAAAATATGCACTTACTTAGCTTGGCATACAATTTATGCTCTATTAAAACTTTTAGCACCATTCTTAAATGTTATTCATGTTATTCATCTATTTGTGAGTAGATAAGTATATCATCTAGGAACACAATTACAAACTTGCCTAGGTATTCCCTAAACACTCCATTCATCAGGAACATAAAAATAGTTGGGGCATTTGATAGCCCAAATGGCACTACCGTAAATTCATAATGCATGTATCTTGTCCTGAATGTTGTATTTCTTATGACTTGTTATTTTATCCTCACTCGGTGATAACCTGATCTCAAGTCAGTCTTGGAAAATATTCTTTCACCTTTTAGCTAATCAAATAAGTCATAAATTATTTTGTTATTTATGGTGACCTTATTTAGCTATCTGAGATCAATACACAACCTTAAGTTTCCATCTTTCTTTTTCAAAAAAAGAACTTGGGCTTCCTAAGGGGACACACATGGGAATATATACCCCTTCTTTAACATTTCTTCAAGCTACATCTGCAACCATTTCAATTATAGTGTGCACGTTCTATAAGGTGTATTGGACACTGGGGCAACTCCTAGCACCAAACCAATAGAGAAATCAATGTCTCTCTTTAGTGTACGTCCATGGATTTCCCCAAAAACATCAAAACATCTTCAAAATCCTTCAATATTGAATGGTATTCAACACTTGTAATTTTATCTCCAATTGGATCCTCTATATGGGTTGAAAAAATATGACATCCCTGCCTGGAATTATTCTTCATCTACGTAGATGAAATTTATCTAAAAAATACAACTCTTGGAATGCCTTGAACCTCCCCTTGCTTCCCTTCTTCATCAAGGCATGCTATTTTATTTTTGTAATAGTTTAGGACAACATGGATTTTTTCCAACCAATCCATGCCAATTAGAAATTCATATGAACCCAATGGTGTGATGTTTACATCTACCTTTGTGTTGGTTCCATTCATATCTATTGGACAATATTTAACTAACTCATTGATTTTCCTCTTATCCATCGTGGCTAATTCAACTAACCAATATTTTTTATGCTTACTCCTTCACAAGTGAAATATTTCAACGATGTTAGAGTTTATGTAAATATGGATAGATATATAATCAATTAAAATTTCCATGGTTTGTTTATCAATCTTACCTTCCACTTCAATCACGGAGGATTGATATTCTTCTTACTTGTTGTCCAAGGATACATAAATCTTTGGCATGTTTCCTCCCATGTATTCAACTATTTTATCCTACTGAATGTTGTGGATAGTCCTCATTCTTTTTCCATTGTGAGGGAAGTCCCTATATAAGTGATTTCCCTCACATCCCCAACATTGTACACGATGCTACCTTGGGCTTTTCCTAAATGAATCTGCTATCTTGGGATTATTTTGTGACGACTATCCTTGTTGATTTGATTGTGAGTTGTTCTTGAAAAAGGGTGGCTTAAAACCTTTATGCCTTTGATCCTTTTTACCCTTCATCTTGTCATTCCAAGCCTTTTGGAAAATTTGTCTTCCTCTTCTCTGCTCATAAATATGCTTTACTCTCCTTATTGCCCCCTCCAAAGTCCCAGGGTTATCATATTGTATCTTTTCACTGTAGAAGGAGGGTAACCCACTCAGAAACCTTTGTATTTTTACTTTCTCATCCTTTATGAAGTGCACATACTTCAACAATTCAAATAATCTCTTCTCATATTCATCCATTTTCATTCTTCCCAATTTGAGTTAAAATAACTCTTTCATCTTCCTTTCATAGTAATGCTCGGACACATATTTTTGTTGGAAATATCCTTTGATTCACCTCCATGAGACCTTATTCTCATCAAGATGCTTGGATTGATTAACTTCATCACCACATGGATGCCTTTCCTTGCAAGTGGTAGGTTGCAATTCTTGCTTCTAGCCTTGAGGGGTAATTGTGTAGATGGAAATATTTATTCATTTCTAACAGCCAGGCATCGACCTCTTCTCCTTTATTTTGTTCACCATTGTAAGATCGTGGCTTGATTTTGTTGATCTCACCCAACAATATGTCTACCTTAGTCCTTCTCCTATGCCTCCTGATATGAGACACACTTGGGATTCTCCTTGGCCCTGAAATTTCATTATCTCTCATAGTGGATTTCTCTAGGGAATGATGGTGCCTTCTCATACTTCTTGACTATCTATCATTCCCATGATCATCCCTTCTGTTATGGGATCTAGATGTTGTCACTTGTCTAGCACTGGTTGTCTTCTTTTTCCTAGAGTATTTATTGGCTTGACTCTATAGTATATTCAGACTCTGAATTATCTCTTCCCGATCCTTCATAATACTTTCATTATCTTGCCTATATATTTTCACTTCTCTCTACATACTTCTCATAGTTACAGGCTCCTACCTGCCTCTTCTTCCATTGGACTTTATCTCAACATTTCCCATGTTGATATGCAGACCTCTGACCTCCTCCTCATGGATGTGATATCTCTGGGCATATTCCATAACACTAATCCTCATACAAGAACCAAATTTATTTTCTTGTACCTCTAATTCTTCAAGAAATGTGTATGTAATAATTATTATTAGCACATGCATACTGTAAAAGATTTCATTAACTAGATTACATGTTATTCTTCATTTCCATTTATGGAGAAAAAATGCACTAAGTCAAAATGTTATTCCTTAGACACATTAATCGTTGCAACATCTCTTCAACAACTGTACTCATGCTTCATTCTGAGTTATGAGTGAAAATTTACAACATTCACAAGTTGCAATTTCCACCCATTTCTTTGTTTTCACTGCTATAAAATTGTTTTATTAATTTCCAAGAAACATTAAGTGCCAAATTCAAAATTATGGGTGGATGAATGGATTATCCTCCTAAATACCTTTCCAATGACTATTTGTTTTCTCAAATCTAAGCTCTGAGCCGAAATTTATAGTCCAAGGAAGTTTTGACTGTTTTCCCATTTTATCCATATATTCTACAGGTGTCTTCTTTCTCTTCCTCTACAATTTTACATACCCAGATTCCAAATATGGTTATATGGATGTCTTCTATGATTCATGATATTTCCATATGGATTCCTCTACAATTTTATAGACTACTCTTTTTCCCAAAATGGACTTCTAAGAAAGGAATTATGCCTTCTAGAAGTAAACCGAGGTCGAAAATATACCATGCACTATCTCAGTTGTAACTTTCTCACACAATCTTTGTTTTGTGCCCAGTGTTGGATTACTGAGAGGGGGGGTGAATCAGTAATAGAGAAATCTAATCATTTTTAACCATATAATGCAAGTGTTATATGATCAATGTAGAATTATCATCCAATATTTTCAGAGTAAATAAACAATGAATAAATGAACAATCATACACATACACAGTACACCAATGTTTTTACATGGAAACCCAAAGCGGGATAAAACCACATAATGTTTTTTCTTATATGTCTTGAAGAATTACATTCATTGGAAGCACCAAATTCCTTTGTTTACCAGCTACAACTGGAAGGAGGCTCCAACCCCCTAGTTTCTCATGCTACAACCTAAGGGAAGCTCCAACTCCTCAATTCTCTAGCTACAACCAGAAGGAGGCTACAACCCCCTATGTTCTCCAGATACAGCCAGTAGGAGGCTACAATCCCCCTATGTTCTCCGGCTATAACCACCTATCCTTGCCCTGTCCAACCGCCCTGACGTATAAGTAGAATGATGGAACCATTTCCACACTATCACTGTGAGATATAATGTTGTAAACCTGTACCAATAAACATACACCAAACAACATGTACCAATAACCTGAACCATGTATCAACCATGCATCAACCTATACCTCAACCTATAATCAACTTGTACCATAAACAAGTGCATCAACCATGCACCAACCTGTACCAAACAACCTATAATCAAATTGTACCATAAACAAGTGCATCAACCATGCACCAACCTATACCTCAACCTGCAAACCTTCCTTAAGTTTAACAACAAGAGACTAGCATTTTCATCAAACTTTACGTTAGTCTCACATGACTAGTTTTGGATTAGTCAACAACTCTAACTTGAAATAATCATAATTATGTACCTGTAATGAATAAAGATATGAAAATAGTACACAATGTTATTCAGTTTGTTTTATGCAATTCCTCTAGGTGTCACTACTTGGAACCTATCAGAAAAGGAGTTATAGCAAAAATGGCATACCTTGTTGAATTCTGGCTTATCCTAGAGAGCGAAATTTTAGAGCATGCCCCACACAAAATATTTATTGTATGGATCCGAAAATTTTACAAAGAATACTATAGAATTTACTCTAACCAAAACATTTGGTCTTACTAAATTTGGATCTGTTATGAAGAATTTATGACGTTTTTACCCGAAATACATGTTTTAGACTAGTTTCAAGACTAGCCACAAACCCTTTTCCACAGACTATAAATCCAAAAATACAATGACCCACAAGCTGAAATTTGTACCACATATACTTGGATAGGTTTCCTCAATGGCCTCCCAATTTCACGGTCTGAATGATTCTATAAAAAAAATTATTGCGAAAATGGTGATATGACTTGTAAATAACATACCTTAGAAAACATGTTCAAAAGAATTTATCCTTCCTTGAATTTCGGCCTTCTTTACTTCACCTTCCCTATAAAATTTATCTTAGATATCCTTTGGTTACCTCAGTCACCTATAGATATTCAATATGCTCAAGTTTGTTTGAAATGAGAGAGCCTTGCCTATTATTTATACTCTCCAAGTAGCTTCCTTAGAAGCATCTTCTAGGCCACTTTGTCCACATAGTCACCTATGTCCAACTTTGCCCAATTTTCCACTTGTTCATGTATCCAATAGCCACTTGACCACTTAACCCATTTTCCATAATTAGAAAGTTCTCCATTTACTTTATTATTTAAATAATTCTTCTTTACTTTGTCACCTCACTTTATTATTTAAATAATCCTCTTTGATTTTGTCACTTCACTTTATTATTTAAATGATCCTCTTTGAGTTTGTGACTTCACTTTATTATTTAAATAATCATCTTTGACATTTTCACTTCACTTTATTATTTAAATAATCCTCTTTGACTTTGTCACTTCACTTTATTATTTAAATACTTTCTTCTTTGCAATCACTTTGACTTCTTTGACCTTTTGGGGCTTCAAGCTAATCATATGAGGGTCCTTCAACTTCGTAAGGCCATAACTCTCAAACCGTGAGGAGTTATGTGGCATTCCACATACCACCGGAAATGACATGACATGTACTATCCATCTAGAATAGTCTTACCAGCAAATATATCAAAACTCATACCATTATACATAAAACAAACTTGGGTCCATTACCCAAACCTTTGTGCTACTGGAATTCACTACTAGACTTTCTTCAAAGGTTGAAATCAATGAAAACCAACCCAATTAATCAACAATATCCCCCTTTGGCATTGATGGCAACACTCTAATGCAATACTGAAATCATATCACTCATGCTCCCCCTGGAACCATGTCTACATCTCTATGACCAATGCTCCCTCTGGAACCATGCCTTTTTCCTTTGCATCTGATAAATCTCTCCCCCTTTGTCATTAATGGCAAAGGTATCTTTCCATTCGGGGCTGCTCCCCCTAATTGACTCATTTGATCTCCCAACCTGAACTGTCCTCTTTATGGTTCTTCCTCAAGTACATCTAGGACATATAAGATAAGCATTCAAAAGAATTCATTTTGGAGTAGAAATAACTCCAAGTCTCTGGCGAAGATACTCAAAGGCTTCCCATGGAAGCAATTTTGTAAATATTTCTACCACTTGTTCTTTTGTTCCCACATATTCAACTCTGATGTTCTTTTCTGCAACCTGTTCCCGTAGAAAGTGATACTTGATTGGAATGTGCTTCGTCTTGGAGTGAATCATTGGGTTCTTTGAGATACTGATAGCACTTGTATTATCACAATAGATTGGAATGGGCTCATCATACTCAACCTGTATATCTGTCAAAGTTTGTTTCATCCATAGAACCTATGTAAAACATGTTGTTGTTGTAATATACTCTACCT
>ML816539.1:0-25776 GCA_009831015.1 Picea engelmannii
CGTTTCGTTATCAAATGGTAGAGACTTACCAAACATGGGTACCCTAGTTATATCCTCTGCTCCATTTGGAACCCATGCAAAGATTTTTTCAGTAGGACCGGGAGTCCCTTATAGATAATACATGAATTTATGCTAAGCCTCATTTCTCACTCATAAACATATTGAAATATACCTAGAGGACTCCCAACCGAGTTTGATTTAAGCTCTTTTCCGACTCATTTTCAAAAAGCAAAAAGAATGCCGAGTGAAGTTGTCTCTTTCACACTCGTAAATTGGATTTGAAAGGATGCCTATTTGGTACAAGTTTATTCCCTTTTCACACCAAGTAGAATAAGATTATGAAAAAGGACATTTTTTGACGTCAAGTTGTGATTGCATCTCATGCCCTTTCTTCCAGTATTGATCCTATATATGGTTCTCGCTTTGCGTTATAAACTGTTTTCCTCAACAGTTTTGCATCCTCAACCAAGCAGAGCCTCATTTGTATCCTAAACAATTTTACACCCTATACCTGGGAGGGAACATTCCCCTGAGTGTCCATATCCTGCATGCACCTCCTTGCATTGAGCATAGGTATGTTCCACTGTTGGAAGTAGTTTTTCTTACTTGCGACACTCGTTTCCTCCTATGTATCATAGCATTCATTTGACTATGAAAAAACAAAAAAATACAAGCGGGAAGAGAGTATTATCTTATATAGGCAATAGTCGTGTCACCTTTGACCAGAGCACAAAGTTATTGAGTCCATTTGTCATCATAATTTTGGGTTTATCATGGCCTTTGGAAGTTGAACTCGTTACAGAGAGTTTTCTCCCCCGATTGGTAACTCTTCTAGTACCTATGGAGAACTTGATTGATGCCTCCTTCATCTCATGGTTTCATCATTGAGTCTATGCTTCCAGAGTCTTCCATATGTCTCATTCTCTTGTTCAAAGGATGTCTATCAACCTATGTCGGCCATTCTTTAGAACTCTTGACTTTGCATGTCAGCCATACCCTCAGTTTGTCTCAGAATCACATGATGTTGTAGTCCTATCATGCACCCTGGCCCTACTTTCCTCATTGGTAGGTAATATTGAACCCAACAGTCGACATTTCATCATTGGTCGTTGACTGGGTGGTTTCCCTTGTGTTCGACGATAAGAAATCTATTCACACATTAGGATTCATGCAGTGTCTTGGATGCCATTAGCCTTATTGGTGTGTTCCTCACCTCTGTCAATAGTTTTCCTCGTTGGCTGCTATTCAGAGGGTCTTTTTCGTGTACCGCTTACACTTGGCACATGCGAAATACGCACAGGGTTGTTGGTTTGTGAACATGTTCTTTGTCCAATTTCCTCCAAATCATGAAGCTCTTGCTTTGTACCTCATGATGAATGATGAGATATGCCTTAATTCTCTCCTTTCAGCGGGTCTCCTTCCATCGACTCTAGCTCATCTATTCTGGAAACGAGACCTAGAGTCCTATGAGTAGCTTGAGGCTTGCAATCATTAGTGGAAGGTTCTCTCACCATCGACAGTTGGGAATACATCAACATCTCCTGATCGATGGATTCTTCAAGTGTTCAACCCTGAATCCTCTATTCAAACTTGTAAGAATGTACTTGGTTTCTTTATACCTACTTTCATCATCAATAGGTTGTCTCACATTTGCTAATGATATACCTCAATGACCGGTAATCAAACGAAGTCTCATTTTGTTCAACCTCAACTCCTTTATTCAGATGATGTTGACATGCACCTTTGGCAGATTATGTAGAAGACTTGAAGACATCAGTATGTGGCCGCAACTTTCCTGAGTTGTCACTTACTTTTCATTGGACCAATACTTATATGACTTCAGTGATCACGGGATATCAGATTGTACTCCATTGTATACAGATATCTTCAGATTGATTTTGAGACTGGTTCTACTCGGCCTTGTTCGTGACTATGACATCCTTTGGCATGTAACCACACTTGTATTTTCCTATTCATGGCCAAAGATAGTTGTTTGGTATATTTTCACATGGGTCTACAGTGTAATTCAAATTGGCATCTAGATATGCAAATTCAGTACAGATTGTAATGAGCAACTAGTTCTTCTAGTTGGTTCCCCATCAGTCCACTTCTGGGTTCTTATAATGTATTTCGACCATCACAGATACTCCTTTGACCTCACACATTAGGGGGCATATGTTATAGCAATATTTTCCTCACCCTATGCAATCTTGCACATAAAGCCTTTTTCCATTTCCCTATGCATACTTTTCATCCCTTTTTGCAAATCCTGGAGCTAAAAATACATTTTTTCCACATATACGTACCTTTCCTATTATACAACATGCGTATACATAGGTTGCATCACTACAACCTGCGTACATAAGGAAATGTGCCCAAAATATGAAAAATGGTGTTGGGTTTCCATGTCACGATAGAAGATCAATGATCCTTGGCCTTCCATATACTGCAAATGTTCTGACTCATCCCTTCAGTTCCATTTGAAGTCTATAAATGGGCCAATTCTGAGCTATGGAAAAGAGGAGAAATAATTCTAATTTGAGAGAAAAATTAATCTGGAGGAATTATTCACTTCACATTGAGTCTGCATCCTTTTGTCCTTTAAGTATGAACATAATGTTCAGCCTCGAAGCTCTTCCCTTATTGATTGAGAACTGCATTGTCTCTCTTCTATGAGCTTGCCTTTGGTGGAGGATTGAAGTGGTGGAGGCCTAGCTAGAAGGAACTTAGTTTCTTGGTTCCGAACCATGCCGACATGAAATTCTGTAACTTTTTCACTTCTGTTGATCATATATTAATAGAAATACTCTTTTCTCGTCCAATTGATATCTTGCAAATATTTGAATTATTATTCCATGGGTGTATTTGTAATGAATGTTAATGGATTATGCTATTGAATGTGCTAACATCATATATTATCACCATATGATTTTTTTGCTTGGTTGTTGAGGACTAGTTGCAGGTATATTTCTTTGGGTCAAGTGCTCAATGGTGGACTTCATCGAATGCCTAGATGAGGTAGGCCTTTTATATTGTCTTGCTAGCATATTTGTTTATATATCATACTTTGCAATATAGTTGATTTCTGCATTCATTTCCGTCTATTGTGGTTTTCCCCTATCCATAGAGAGATTTTCCTTGTAACACTATGACTCATCAAGATGTACCAACATCATCAACTATACACCTCATGTATGTGCCAACTCATCAACTACTTATATCAACCATGTACCCAACATGTACCTCAACCAAAATCCCTCATCAATTTCATCATCCAAATATGATTTGTAACTCTGTAATAGACTTGGTGTATATCATCACATACTTACAAACCTTCCTTAACTTTAGCAACAAGAGACTAGCATTTTCATCAAACTTTACTTTAGTCTCACATGACTAATTTTGGATTAGTCAACAACCTTAACTTGAAATAATCATAACTATGTACCTGTAATGAATAAATATATGAAAATATTAAACAATGTTTTTCAGTGTATTTTATGCAATTCCTCTAGGTTTCACTACTTCGAACCTCTCATAAAAGAAGTTATAGAAAAAATGGCATACCTTGTTGAATTCTATCTTATTCTAGAGAGCGAACTTGTAGAGCATGCCCTGCATGGAATATTTGTTGTATGGATATGAAAATGGTACACATAATATTTCATACTGTACTATAACCAATACATTTGGTATTACTGAATTTGTATCTGCTATGAATAAGTTATGACATTTTTACCCGAAACACTTGTTTTAGACTAGTTTCGGGACTAGCCACAAACCTTATTTGCCACAGAGTGTAACTCCAAAAATACAATGACCCACAAGCTAAAAGTTTTATCACAACTACTTGTATATGTTTCCTCAAAGGCCTCCATATTTTACGGTTTGAATCATTCTATAAAAAATGATATTTCGAAAATGGTGAGATGACCTGTAAATAACATGCCTTAGAAATCATCATCAAAAGATTTTATCCTCCCTTGAATTTTGGCCTTCTTTACTTCACCTTCCCTCTGAAATTCGCTTTAGATATCCTTTGGTTACCTTAGTCACTTGTAGATATTCAATATGCTCAAGTGTGTTTAAATGAGAGACCCTTTCCTCTTATTTATGCTTTTATGTAGCTTCCTTAAGGGGTTACCTTCTAACCATCTTAAACCACTTTCCTTATTTTAGGGATAACCCACTTCTAACCACTTGTCCACTTAGTAATTTTTCCATTAACTTTATTATTTAAATAATTTCTTTTGTATCCACTTTGACTTATAGTTTATGTAGGAGCGTCGTTAGTAAAGCGTGAGTGGAGGGAAACTCAACATCCCAATGCGCATTTTGAAGAATTTTTGAATTTCAAGAAGAACATCTCATGAAATGTTTTGAAAAGATTGTAATAAATCAACATCTTTAATTTTTAGGAGCAGACTCATCGCATGAGATCGATTGGAAATGTATTTTATTTAATTTAGTAGATTGCATGATAGATTCAATGCATTTTCTCATATCTTTATGTCTCGAACATTTATTGTAATAAGTCTTAGTTGTTGGTAGATTTTAATTCGATAGGATATCGCTAAGGTAGTCAGAGGGAAAATCTCTATGAGCTCTTTTGTATAAATAAATGTGTTGCTGCCCAGAAGAGGTTGTTGAGAGTTGAGATAGCTGATAATTTTTGTTGTAGTTGTATTTTTTGTAGAATTTGTTGGATCTTATCAGAGTATTGTATGAGCCCATGTACATTTTCATTTGAATGAATATAACAGAGAAGAATGTTCCAAATGTCTAGTGTTGCCATTGCAGTGTCTACCTGAATGAATGAATGATAGGATTTATGTTTAAGTACAATTCTCTGTTATTTACTCATTCTTATGTTTGTGAATGCATTTACATGGTTGAATGTATGAATCTATGAGATTTTAGATAAGTTTCAATTGTTTCTCTTCATGATCTTATGCAAGGAGTGCATATTGTCCGCAAGGAGTGTGTTGGAAGAGTCTATTTCGACTCAGAAGATCAGAAGAGGTAACTTGAAATTTTATTTGCAATAAGTCTGTATTGTCCACAAGGAGTGCATTGACATAGTCTTTTGACTCATAATCTTAGGAGGAGTAGTTTTAATATTTGTTTGAGAAGAAGTGCAGAAGACCTCGCAAGGTGTGCACAGGTGGAAGCGTTCCTAAGTTTTATTTTTTAGGTGGAGAAACTAAGTTGAATCATGGAATAAGACTTGTTGCAAGGAGTGCAAAGAAGCCTAAATTCGACTAAGTGTCGAAATGCATTACGAGGATTCAGAGGTTTTGAAGAAGAACAAGCTCAAAAGAGATAGTAGTGGGAATTATTCAATAGGGAGGATCCCCTTAAGATTCTCCAAAGTAATGTGCGAGATCCATTCAGAGGAAGTGGGATCATTCCAGACCATTATATCTGGGAGAGTTTCACAATGGTTAGTCGTGGGTTCCTTCGGAACTTCACGAATCATAAGATTTGGAGTGTTGAGGAGTGAAAACCACTGAAGTATGAAGCTACCAAGTGGATCCTAGACATTGATTGAATGCGGATATGTGGCAGCGGATAAGCGAGTTCGGTAGAGAAGAACTTCATAATAATTTGTGTGGAGAAAAGTGAAATATTCGCGAATAGCAAAGTAGATATGGACCATTGATCCAGAAGAACATGCGACAGAGATCTGTGTAGTTCGGGAGAAAGGTACTTCGGAGGAAAATAGGCGAGACAAAGCCAAAACATTTCAAGCATGAAGTAGTGAAGTCCATAAGAGTTTTCGATCTAAGGAAGACATGCGTCAACAGATCGCAGACTTCGGGAGGAAGGAGCAAAGGAGAAAGAAGAGCGTTGAACGAAAGTCGTCTGAAGCGCCAAAGAGGTAAGAATCTAAAAACTTAGTTGTTTATTGCATAGACACGTGGTGTCATCTCCGTCACTTCTGAGAGAGAGCACTTCGGGAGAAAGTAAGGGGTGAAGCCCCGAAGGCCTAAGGTCCCAAAGTTCCGAAGTCCATCAGAACTGCCCATTAGAAAGGGATGTGTGGCACTTGATCCACAGTTTCGCATAGAAAGTAATTTGGGAAGAAAAGGCTTTGCAATGTTGTAAATTGACAAATTTTGAAGCTCCAAAGTAGATCACAGTTGTTGGCTGTCATAGGAGCATGGACTGTAGATCTGGTTCCGGGTGAGTTCATTGATTCAGAGATCAGGGGAAAAGGAGTTAGGTGCTTGTAAAAGCTCTGAAGCGAAGTTGGGAAGGGAGCTAACCCAAAGCCATAGCCCGTGGTCATATTGAATAAGGAGTCTAGTAGAGGTGATATCACTCGAAGTTTGGTGTTTCCAGAGGCGCCCGAGAAAGTTTGTGCGGGTAATTTGATCATGCAGGTGACATAAAAGGGACCTGTGTGAATTTGTTTCAGGGTCTATTGGATGCTCGAAGAGACGGTTCGGCTCAGGTAATTGAATATCCAAGATCAGGAGGTCAATCATCCCCGAGGAGAGAAGGGGGGTCTAGGTCAAGTGGTATCAGAGCCTATATATCCTTTAGGTTATCTAAGAATCAAGTGAATGAGGTAAGTGATTTTAGAAAGAAAAATTTCTTGTGCTCTTTGAGTGAATAAAAGGTTAGCACAATGTCACTTAGAAGACGTGTGGAACCACCTGTAGCAAATTGAGTGATGGAAATGGAGATGAGAGAAATTTGTGCAAGGTTAGATCTTATGGAGACAACGCAAAGGAGAGCACCTGATGCTGGAGATGTCAGTGATGTAGAAAGCGAAGAGAGGGAAGTTGAAGAAGTTGTATCAGAGGATGTTGTAGAAGAACGTTTGTTGAAAGTTGTTGTGAAATTGGGAGCTAGAGAAAATATAGACATCCCAATGTATGAAGGCGACTTATATGTTGAATAATTTCTTTATTGGATATGAGCAATGGAAAAATACTTCGACTATGAATACGTCGATGGGGAGAAAAAGGTAAAACATGTTATCACCAGGTTGAAAGGACATGCAACATTGTGGTGGGATGAACTGCAGGATAAAAAAAGAAGCAAAGGTAAGAAAAAGATTAAGAGTTGGGATAAAATGGTTGCCAAGTTGAAAACTAAATTCATACCCTAGGATTACCAGATAAATCTATTCAGGAGGTTGCAGAACCTGAGACAGAAAGGAATGACAGTAAAAGAGTACACATAGGAGTTCTATAGGTTGAACATCAGGGATTTAAATAAAGAAAGAGATGATGAAAAGGTTGTCAGGTATGTCATTGGCCTAATATATGAAATCCAGGATGAAATGAACATGATGGTATTAAGGACAGTGGATGATGCTTATCATATGGCATTAAAGGTAGAAGAGAAGTTGTCCAGAAAGTAGTGTCAATGAAGCAGAGGCAAAAGTCCACACATAGGTAAGGAAATTTCCCATGACAAGGCACAAAAGCCCAAGGGTGAGACTGAAAAACCACATAGTCAATCAAAAAGAGGAGGAAGTTCCCGAGGGAGACAAAGTGGTGGAAGAAATTCTTTTCCTCGAGAAAGAGGAAGAGGAAGAGGAGGAGATGTGAAGTGTTATGCCTGTGGAGAGACATGACACATGTCTTGGGAATGCCTCAAGAGAAAGGAGGTGAAGCTCACATTTTGAAATCGCAAAAGAGAAATGTTGAAGAATAAGGTGCAGAAGATGGAAAATCTATGACGATGAAGAAGGTTCTCTTGAAACCAGAACCAGAGATTGAAAATCCAGTGCAGAGAAAGAGTTTGTTCAGAACAACTTGCAAGACTAAGGATAGAGTATGGAAGGTGATAATTGACAGTGGGAGCACTGATAACTTAGTATCCATAGATACGATGGAGAAATTGGAGTTGGAGACAACTGCACATCCAAGTTCATATAGAGTCTCATGGTTGCAGAAAGGTCACCAGGTAATGGTAACTAAACAATGTCTAGTTGAATTTAAGATAGGAGGATATAGAGATGAGATTTTGTGTGATCTAATTCCCATGGATGTATGCCATTTATTGTTGGGAAGACCATGACAGTTTGACAGGAATTTCATTCATTATGGGAGGAAAAATACTTATACCTTGGAGAAAAATTAGAGGACACACATGTTACTTCCAATAGAGGAGAAGAAAGTAAAGGAAGAAGCCAACAGAATTATACTTCTCATGAGTGGGAAGGAAATCCTGAGTGAAGTTAAGAGGGAACAGGAGATGTAATTTGTTGTGGTGAGGAAGCCAAGAGTTATCCTTAAAATTACTTCTATGGAGGATCTTCCTGAAGAAGTTTAGGATTTGTTCGAGAATGTTTTTGACATAGTAGTGGATGAGTTACCTAGCTCATTGTCACCTATCACAAGTATCAATGATCACATTGATTTAATACCAGGAGAAAGTTTTCCAAACAAATAAATGTACAGATTGACACCTCAAGAGAATAAGGAGGTGAAAAGACAAGTACATGATTTGATGGACAAGGGATTGGTCAAAGAAAGCTTGAGTCCATGCGCAGTACCAACTGTGTTGAGTCCGAAGAAATATGGAGGATGGATAATGTGTATAGACTCAAGAGCCATAAACAAAATCACCATCAGGTACAAATTTCCTTTGCCAAGGATGGATGACTTAATGGATTGTTTGAGTAGAGCAAACTATCTTTCAAAGATAGATTTGAAAAGTGGATATCACCAAATAAGGATGAGAGAAAGTGATGAGTAGAAAACAACCTTCAAGACAAATGAGGGGTTGTATGAATGGCTTGTTATGCCATTTGGATTAACAAATGCCCCAAGTAATTTTATGAGATTGATGAATAAGGTATTAAAATATTTCATTGGTAAGTTTGTGATTGTATATCTGGATGATATATTTGTCTTTAGTAAAACTAAAGAAGAGCATTTGACACATCTGACATTTGTGATGGGAACATTGCAGAAGGAGAAACTACTGATAAATCCAAAGAAGTCCTCTTTTATGAAGATAGAACTCATTTACTTGGGTTTTGTGATCTCTTCAAATGAACTGAAGATAGATCCAGAGAAGATGAAATCAATCAGAGAATGTCCATCGCCAAGGAGCATATTTGAGGTGAGAATCTTCCATGTATTAGCAAGTTTCTATCCGAATTTCATTAGAAACTTCATTGGAATTTTTACACCGATGCTAGAGATAGTGAAGAAGAGACACAAGTATTTAAAATGGACAAAAGAAGATGATAAAGTCTTCAGGATACTAAAGGAGAAGATAACAGAACAACTGATTCTGGTCTTTCCATATTTCGGGAAGACATTTCAAGTAAGATGTAATACTAGTGGATTTGCAATTGGAGCCATCTTGAGCCAAGATAATAAGCCTATTACATATTTCAGTGAGAAGTTGAATGATACCAAGAGAAAGTACTCCACTTATGATAAATATTTTTATGCAGTAATTAAAGCCTTGAAGAAATGGAGGCATTATCTTGTTCCAAAGGAGTTTGTTTTGTATATCAATAATCAGGCTTTACAATTCATAACCAGGTAGGAGAAGCTAAATCAAAGATATGCTAAGTGGATAGAGTTTATGCAAAATTTCACTTTTGTCATTAAACATATTTCTGGTATTGCTAGTAAGGTTGTTGATGCATTGAGCAGGAATTTCGGGTGAAGACCTTAGGGTTCAAACACCTTAAGGAAATGTATTGTGATGATCCAGATTTTAAAGAGGCATACGAACCATGTGCAAATCCTGTGCTCAGAGACGAGAGTCGGTGGATAGAATATCTGATTCAAGATGGATTGATGTTTAAAGGTATCCAGTTCTGCATGCCAAAATTCTCAATGAGAGATAATCTGTTGAAAGAGAAACATAGTGGAGGTCTAGCCGAAAATTTCGGCCATGATAAGACATTTTCACAATTGAACGGTTCATAATATTGGCTAGGTATGAGAGAAGACATGAAGAATTTTATGAACAGATGTAAGATTTGATAGCATGCAAAAGGAAAGAGACATAACAATGGGTTGTATCAGCCATTGCCTATTCCAGATAGACCTTGGGATGCAATAAGCATGGATTTTGTGTTGGGATTTCCAAGGACACAAAAGGGAAGAAATTCCATTTTTTTTGTAGTTGATAGATTCTCAAAGATGGAACACTTTATCCCATGCCATAAAACTAGTGATGCAACACACATTGAAAATTTGTTTTTCAAGGAAGTTGTGAGACTTCATGGGTTTCCTAGGAGTATTGTTTCAGATAGAGACACCAAATTTGTTGGTCATTTCTGGAGAACATTGTGGAATAAACTGGGAACAAAACTATCTTTTAGTTCTGCATATCACCCTCAAATGGATGGATAGACTGAGGTGGTGAATCAGAGTTTAGGAGATTGGTTGAGAAGTTTTGTCACTGAACATCATAGCCAGTGGGATCAAATTATAGCACAAGAAGAGTTTGCATACAATGACTTAGTAAACAGGAGTACATGAAAGAGTCCATTCCAGATAGTGTATGGAATGAAGCCAAGAGGAGTATCAAAGTTGAGAGATCTAGATCAAAGTGGATTCAGAAGTGTTGGAGCAGAAGAATTCGCTACAAAAATGCAGAAGTTTCATAATCAGATCAAAGAGAAGTTGCAGAGGACAAATAAAGAATACAAGCGTAGAGTTGATCGGCATAGGAGAGAACTTCAATTTGAAGTTGGAGATAAAGTTCTATCACATCTAAAGAAGTAAAGTATCCCAAGGGAAACATATAACAAACTAAAAATGAAGAAGATAGGACCATGCAAGATCCTAAGTAAATTTGATGCTAATTCTTATGAGATAGAGCTTCCATAGGGTGTGGGTATATCACCCATATTCAACATTTCAGAACTGTATCCTTACAGGGAAGATGACACAAGAGGATCAGAATATCAGAAAGAGATCTAGTGGGAGAAGCAGATGCATGTAGCAGAAAATCCACAGATGGATAAGATCACAGATCATAGGACTTGTAAGAAGACTAGGAGAAAGACATATTTTGAGTATTTGGTAAAGTGGAAAGGGCACCCAATAGAAGATTCCAGTTGGTTAAATGAAGAAGATATCTAGAAGCATGGAAAGTCAATGTAGAATATCATGGAAATGAGTCCATGAATTTTTATCCAGGGGAGTATGATGCATGGGCATCATCATCAAAGTGCAAGTGGAGGACAACTCAACATCCCAGCACACATTTTGAATAATTTTTGAATTTCAAAAAGAACATGTCATGAAATGTTTTGAAAAGAATGTAATCAATGAACATATTTAATGTTTAGGAGTGGAACCATTGTATTATCACATATTCTTGCAGGGGGATGTTTTTCCTTTAGATTTGGCCCTTGGGTTACAAAATGTGAAAGAAGGGGGCTTAAAAGCCCACAAATTTGTGTCATCCAAAGTCGGGGCGCGTTGTGCTAAGGCACACACATATCGGAGGGAGCTAGCACTCGCTAAGCTCTAGTTCAGGAGTCAGGGATTCTATTTTCAAGTGATATGAGGATTCCCAAAGAGAGAAATCCTGGAGAGCCTGTGGAGATAAGCATTGGGTCATTATCCAGGGTTGCATGCAGGTAAATGTGTAGAGTTCATGTGAGCTATGCCAAGGGCCGAAACACCAGTGTTGGCTGCAGAAAGAGGCCACCACATTTTTTAGGTGCCTGGTTGACTCGACCTCGTTCTGATCCTGATCCAGTAGTTAATGAAAGCGGGGGGAGGTGGTTGAATCATCATATTTCTCGCATGAATGGAAATTCTGACTATGAGGTAGTTTGTCATCCCAGATAGTCTGAGATTGTGTGCATAGAGAAGACCGCATGCATAGTCTGACCGAGAAGACACAACATATGGATGAGACGCTCGAGCAGGCCTCTGTTGTTGTTTAAGAAATTTTTGAGTATATGTAGGGAGTTATGTTATTTTTGTGGGGTTCGATGGTTTAGTTGAGCTCCTGCATTATAAAGTTTTCATAAAGAACTCTGGTTATTTGGTTATGTAATTCGATATGAGATTTCTTGTTTGATGAAAGTTAGCTTCATGTTTCCATGCTTTATTGCATCTGATACTCAATGTTCATGATTGAATGATTCACATGGATGTTTATGACTGTGTGGTAATGAATGTTGTATTATAACACAATTATAGTGTTTTCAGTCTCCTGAACTCCGAATCCAAGAGGATATTGTTTCCTGAGTTTTTCCTCTTTAGGCTGTTGAAAGACCTGTTGTGTAGAGCAGACCTTTTCATTTTCTCCTCAATTTCTTCCTCCTTCTCACCCTTACTACAACTTACTAACTAAATTCGAATCAACACCTCATTTACGTGTGGATGTTGGTCCATATTTATGAGTTTAAGCGATATTATCTTGAGTCTGTGCCCATTCGACCCCGTTTAAATTGTTCATTGTGACATACAAACTGATGGGTACCGAGCTTACCTCTGCCACAATCCAGAGGTGACTTATGGTGCTAACATTTCGGGCTCTGTTGCCAGGCAACAAATTGAATACCTTTCCCTAGGTAGAATGAAAACGAGCTTATGATTTTGAGGGTGCATCAGATATCAAAACCATTGAATATTGTGCTTGCACCTGGTGACTCCACTGAGGCGACTCCACTGTCTCGAATCCATGATTTCAGTGTGGATGCTTCTAGCTACACCTGAAGCCCCCTGGGAGAACACAACGATCAGATCTATCTTTGATGGTGAACAATGACCAGAAACACTCATTCTTCATATCATTGACCCAGTGACTCCATGTTTAAAGGATCAATTGGTGACTCCACTAGTTTGACATGGAAAAAATACTAGCTCGAAGGTTTGCTCCCTTTAATTTCTTTGTTCCTCCTAGTTTTCCCAATGTTGTTCCTACTCCAAATGAATGGAGTGATTATTTTCCCATATTTAGAGAGCGTAAAGAGGACAACCATGCTCAACACCTCCATGAGTTTCATGAACTCATGCATCAGTGGGAGATACATCATGAAGATGTATTAATGAATATGTTCATGTTTTCATTAGCAGTAGATGCTCGTCAGTGGTATCACTCCTTACCTCTTGCTAGTATTTTCTCCCTAAGAGAATTTCATGCAGCTTTCAGTAGACATTGTCGAAATTTCTATTCCTCTGAGTTTATTTGTCATAATTGTTGTGAGGAATATGAGGACAGTGATCAAGATATGAATGTTTCGAATGAAAGTTGTGAGGACGAGGGAGATCCCCCGGAGGAGCTGATGGAGATGATATGATCACATTTTGCAAGAATAAAGGAATTGAAGGTAGATTGTTCTTACTTCTCTTATGGAGATGTATAGGATATTCCGATCCTTGAAACAGAGGTTCTTGACATCCATGCTTATGATGAAGAAGTTATTTCGGATACTGGCCAAGAAAAAAAAACTTGCGATGAATATCCCGACGAAGATGATGAAGAGCATTGCTCTCCCATGGTTCCTGTTTATTATGATTATGAATCTGATCCTTGGGAGAGCCATGAATGAGAAAGGGAGAAGCTAAATGCGCATTTTATCTCTTGTTCAGAGTGTAAATGAGCAGATCTCACCTGGCACCAGCTAGCATGTGTATGAAAACTATGAGTCAGATTATGTGTTGGATATGTAGTATTTCCAAGAACATACAGGAGAGTCTTATCCTCTATTCAATAAAGAAAAATATTATGAGGAAATCAGTCATCCTGGGCCTGCAGAAGACTCTGAGTAGCATATTGAAGAGCAAAGCTTTCCCATGGGTCATGTTTATGATGATTATGAATCTAACCCTTGGGAGAGCCATGAAGAAGAAAAGGAGCAGCAGGAGGAACAATTTATCTCTTTTCCAGAGCCTGTAAGTGAGAAACCATCATCTGAGGTCAGTCATCCTGCATCAGTTTCTCATCCACCTATGCCTACTAGAGATATTCAGCCATGTGTGAGTAGCTGCATGAAAAATCAGGCTACCTGTTGCAAATTTTCTGGAGTTTGTCGCTTGTCCTATGAGCTTGTGGAGGAATACATGTAGTTGTATTTCCTTCTTGTTTTGAGGCCGCCCAACTTTATCCTGAGCTTAGAATTAGGAGGAAAGGTGAAGAATGTAACCGTTTTGTTGTCATGGTTGCATTATATGTTATCAATCATTGATAGAATAAACAAATTTGTAGCTAGGAAGTTGCTTGAATGGATATGGTGGAAGTTTTCTTTCACCTAGCACCGTGCAAAAATTAAATTAGTTTAGGACTGTACATAAATAAGATCCTTGGAGCATGTGTGTTTATTTTCATTTTTACTTATCGGCTTGTATTCCTCAGTAGGGCGTTTTGAGCTTGAATCCATAGCCCAATGCAGAAGGCGACTAAAAATACAAAGGAGTTCTTAGAGCCTCATAGGGAGGAATCTATCCCCCATGGAGCCTAATGTTATCACATATTCTTCCAGGGGGGTGTTTTTCCTTTATATTTGGCCCTTGGGTGACAAAATGCGAAAGAAGGGGGATTAAAAACCCACAAATGCGTGTCATCCAAAGTCAGGGCACGTTGTGCTAAGGCGTGCACATATCAGAGGGGAACTAGCGCTCTCTAAGCTTAAGTTCGGGAGTCAGGAGTCGAGGATTCTTTTGTCAAGTGATATGAGAATTCCCGAAGGGTGAAATCCTGGAGCTCCTATGGAGATAAGAACTGGGTCATGACCTAGGGTTGCATGCAGGTAAAGGTGCAGAGTTCACATGAGCTATGCTAGGGGCCGAAACATCCATGTTGGCCGCAGAAAGAGGCTGCCAAGTTTTCCAGGTGCCAGGTCGACTCGGCCTCATTCTGATCATGATGCAGAAGTTAATGAAAGCGGGGGAGGGGAGGGTTGGTTGAAACATCGTCTTTCCCCCATGAATGAAAAGTGAGAAAAGTATGATCGTGAGGGAGTTTTTCAGCCTAGATAGTCTGAGATTGTGTGTGTAGAGAAGACTGCATGCACAGTTTGACCGAGAAGACACAACGTATGTAAGAAAATATCGAGCATGCCTCTATTGTTGTTTACAAATTTTTTGAGTATATGTAGGGAGTTCTGTTATTTTTGTGGGGGTCAATGGTTGAGCTGAGCTCCTGCATTGTAAAGTTTTTATAAAGCACTCTGATTATCTGGTTATGTAATTCGATCTGAGATTTCTTGTTTGATGAAAGTTATCTTCCTGTTTCCATGCTTTATTGCGTCAGATACTGAATGTTAATGATTGAATGATTGACATGGATGTTTATGAATGTGTGGTAATGAATGTTGGATTATAACATGGTTATAGCGTTTTCAGTCTCATGAACTTTGAATCCAATAGGATCTTGTTTTTTGAGTTTTTCCTATTGAGGCTGCTGGGAGACCTATTGTCCAGAGAAAAGCTTTTCATTTTCTCCTCAATTTCTTCCTCCTTCTCACCCTTACTACAACTTACTAACTAAATTTGAATCAATACCTTATTTGCGTGTGCATGCTGGTCCATCTTTCTAAGTTTAAGCGATATTATCCTAATTCTTTGCCCATTCGATCCCCTTTAAATTATTCATTGTGACATACAAACTGATGGGTACCGGGATTACCTCTGTCGCAATCCAGAGGTGACTTCTGGTGCTAACACATCACATGAGATTAATGGGGAATGTATTTGCTTTAATGTAGTATATTACAGGACATATTCAATGCATTTTGTCTTATCTGTATATATTGAACATTTATTGTAATAAGCCTTAGTTGTTGGTATATTTTAATTCGATAGGATAGCACTAAGTTAGTTGGAGGGAAAATCTCTATGATCTCTTTTGTATAAATAAATGTTTTGTTTCCTAGAAGAGGTTGCTCAGAGTTGAGATAGCTGATAATTGTTGTTGTAGTTGTTGGAGGTTATCAAAGTATTGTATGCGCCCATGTACATTTTCATTTGAATGAATATAACAAAGAAGCGTGTTCCAAATTTCTAGTGTTTCCATTGCTATGTCTATCTGAATGAATGAATGGTAGGATTTTTGTTTAAGTGTAATTATCTGTTATTTACTCATTCTTATGTTTATGAATGCATTTACATGGTTGAATGTATGAATCTGTGAGAGTTTAGATAAGTTTCAATTGTTTCTCTTCACGAGCTTATGTAAGGAGTGCATACTATCCACAAGGAGTGTGTCAACAGAGTCTGTTTCGACTCAAAAGATCAGAAGAGGTAACTTGAACTTTTATTTGCAATAAGTGCATATTGTCCACAAGGAGTGTGCTAACAAAGTCTTTTGAATCAGATGCTCAGGAGGAGTATTTTTAATCTTTGTTTGAGAAGAAGTGCAGAAGACCTTTCAAGGTGTGTGTAGGTGGAAGCATACTTAAGTTTTATTGTTCAGGTGTAGAAAATAAGTTGAGTCGTGGAAGAAGACTTGTTGCAAGGAGTGCACAACAGTCAAAATTTGACTAAGTGTCGAAAAAGCATTCTGAGGAGTCAGAGGTTTTGAAGAAGAACAATCTCAAAAGAGATAGCGGCGGGAATTATTCAATAGGGAGGAGCCCCTTAAGTTTCCCCAAAGTATCATGAGAGATCCATTCAAAGGAAGTGGGATCATTCCAAACTGTTAGATATGGGAGAGTTGCACAGTGGTTAGTCGTGGGTTCCTTCGGAATTTCATGAATCAGAGGATTTGGAGTGTTGAGGAGTGAAAGTCGCTAAATTCTGAAGCTGCGAAGTGGATCCTAGCCATTGATTAAAGGTAGATACGTGGCAGTGGATAAGCAATTTTGGGAGAGAATAAATTCAGAAGAATTTGCGTGGAGAAAACTCCAATCTTCATGAAGTCACAAAGAGAGAAGTAGATCTGGACCATTGATCCAGAAGAACACACGGTGGAGATCCATGTAGTTCGAGAAAAAGGTACATCGAAGGAAAACAGGTGAGGCAAAGCCAAAATGTCTGAAGCATGAAGTAGAGAAGTCCATAAGATTTGTTGATCTGAGGAAGACATGCATCAACAAATCCCATACTTGGGGAGGAAGGAGCAAAGGAGAAAGTGGAGCGTTGACCGGAAGTTGTCCGAAGCACCAAAAAGGTAATAAGCTACAAACTTATCCATTGATTTCATATAAATGTGGTGTCATCTCCGTCACTTCGAAGAGAGAGAACTTCAGGAGAAATAAAGGGGTGAAGTCCCGAAGGCCTAAGGTACCGAAGTGTCAAAGTCCATCGGAACCGTCCGTTGGAAAGGGACGCGTTGTGTTTGATCCACAGTTTGGCCTGTAAAGTACTTCAGGAAGAAAAGGCTTTGGAACGTTAGTACGTTGGAAACTGTCGAATGTCGAAGCTCTGAAGTAGATCGTAGCCATTGGATGTCGGAGGAGAATGGACCGTAGATCTGGTTTCGGGTGAGTTCACCAATTCATAGATCAGGGAAAAAAAGATTAGGTGCTTGCAAAAGCTTCAAAGCGTGAAGTCGCGAAGGGTGGCCCACGACCATAGACCATGGCCATATTGAATAAGGAGTCTAGCAGAGGATCTAGCAGTCAAAGTTTGGTGTTTCTAGAGGCACCTGAGAAAGGTTGTGCAGGTAATTTGATCCTACGGGTGACATCAAAGGGACCTGTGTGAATTTGTTTCAGGGTCTATTGGAGGCCCAAAGAGCTAATTTGGCTCAGGTAATTGAAGATCCAAGACCATGAGTTCAAGTCTCCCTAAGGAGATAAGGGGGTTCTGTGTCAATAGTACACTCATCACTTCACTTCACTTTGGTCCATTACTTTGACCTTTTGGGAAATGGCCCAAACTCTCTAACCGTGTGGAGTTATGTGACATTCCACATACCACCAAAAATGGCATGACATGTACTATCCATATAGAATAGTCTTACCTTAAAATATATTAAAACTTATACCATTATACATCAAACAAACTTTGGTCCATTACCCAAACCTTTGTGCTACTGAAATTTGCTATCGAAATTTCTTCAAGGGTTGACATCAATGACAACCAACCCAATAGGGATGATTTTAAGGATGGAAATTTATTTTAAAATGTAGAAACCTTGTCGAATCTTAGTAATCCTACATATGCCAACTATAAATGTTTGGAGATATTTTTGTAAAAATATTCAAATTTCTAAGGATTCTATATAGTTTGTATAAAATTTTGGCGATTTTTAAGGTAAAATAATTTTATCCTATAGAATTTGGGCAAATCATTTTTAGAATAGCGAATATGTTTTTGGGAAAAACCATGGAAAATTATCCCATGAGCAAAATTTAGCCCCTAAAATTATCAATGCAGCCCAAATAATCAACATGTATTCCCTACCATGACCATGGCTAAGGCCTTGAGACCCATCTTTGGTGCATGAAAAAACTTAATGTCACTCATATCAAACTCGTAGGTCGAACACCCCCTATTGAGGGCTCATGTCATGGTTTCTAAGTGTTGTTCATGGTGCTTTATATTGAGAAAGTTCAATAAGGGATTTAATCCTTTGTTCCCTTCCTTGACCTTTTCATCAAGACCCATTTCTAGTGCACATAACTTGTTCATCATACCCATATCCCACTTCAAGGCTTGTATATATCCCCTACAAAATACTCATTTCTTGGTTCAAGTACTTGATCAAGGCTCTTGGGACTAAGAATATTCAACAATATCCCAAGTTTTTTAGTTTTTTATCTTGACCATCGTCAAGGCCCCATGACCCACCCTTGGTGAGAAAAATATCATAATAGTATTCATATCCTATTGGGTTTTTATATTCTTTGTAGTGAAATTCTAGTCGAGGTGGATCGACTAACGGTCAAAGTCAAGGTGGATCGACTAATGGTCAAGGTCGAGGTGGATCGACAATAGGTCGAGAGTCGAGGTAGATCGAGAACAGGTCAAAGGTAGAGGTTAGTCGACTGGGTAAAGTTGAAGTCGAGGTGGTTTAACATGGTAAAGGCATCGACAAAAATTCTAAGAGGTCAACCAACAAGAAGTTGACAGGTGGGCATGTGCCGACTGATTGAAGACCGAATGAAGGCCGATTAGTAGTCGACCGATAATCTGACTTGGAGTCGACTCTAACAAAATCCCGAGATTTGCGGGATTTGTAGCCAATGATCTTCATGTATCTGTAACCATTTTTGGGCACCAATTATTTAGGGTTTTGCATGTTGTAAATCCTATAAAGAGATGTGTTGTAAGGCCGTAAAGGCTAATGATAATGAATGAATCGTAGGATAGGCAATCTTTAGAGAAATATTTAGATGTATTTTGTTGGTCATGCATATGTAAATCGGATTGCATACATGGTTTTTCTTGTCTTATTCAGATTAAATTAGACAACAAGAGAGAATAATGTCAAGGAATGTTGGTTTTCCTGGTTTGGATTTCTAGGGTAAAATATTTGTGTACTGTGTGATTTCTCTGTCATTTACGTTCTTGATTAAATTATTCTTCTCTTCTGCTATGTTTAGAGTGGAAGTGTATCTCATTTCCTCAAAAGTGGTATTAGATTTGTGTTATGATTTGACGTGTGTATCATATCTTGATTTACTAATCTTGAATTTGAGAACTAAACCCTAGGTACAATAAAAGTTGTAAGTCATAAATTGTGTTAACGATCATGGTAAAGAATGGCGAGCAGTTCAAGAATAGAGATAGAAAAATTCAATGGCCAAAATTTTGAGCTTTGGAAGCTTAAAATGGAAGATCTTCTTGTAGATCGAGAACAATGGACAATAGTATATCTAGGTACCCAATCGACAGGCATGTCATTAGAATAATGGAAGAACTCGAAAGAAGAGAAAGAAGTATGATTTGGCTTTGTCTTGTAGATTCGGTACTGTTGAATTTCTCAGGTGAAGATTCATCCAAGAAACTGTGGGACAATCTAGGAAGATTATACCATTCAAAATATCTGGTAAATAAGTTGTTTCTCAAAAAGAAATTGTATCTTCTGATAATTAGTGATGGAAATTCGGTGACTGGGCATTTAAATGTGCTTAATACCTTTTTAAGCCAGTTATCGTCTATGTATATTAAAATCACCGAGGAGGAAAAGAATATAAGCCTACTATGTTCTTATCTAGACTCTTGGGATAGATTAGTCATGGATATAGGGAGTAATACACCCACACTAGTGATAGAAAACGTTGTTGCTTCTCTGTTGTCAGACGAAATGAGAAGAAAGAACATGGAAGGATCGACCAAAGATGATTTAGTGGTGAGAGGTCGATTGGTTGAAAGAGATAAAGGAAAATTATTTGGTAGAAAGTCTAAGTCAAAGGGTAGATCTAAATCCTCAGTTTAGTCAACAAGAAGATGCTAGAAGTGTGATAAAGATGGGATTACAAAAAGGACTATAAGTCAAGGGCGATGGAAGTCAGTACGAGATCCAATGAGAAGCAGTCGACTGAGAGAAAGACGACCCTGGATAAGGTAGGTGATGTGTACCTGACATTGACCAGTGCAAAGTCAGATAAAGGTGTTTGGTTGATCGACTTAGGAGAATCCTATCATATGACACCACATAGAGAATGGTTATGCGAGTATGAACAATATGATGGATGTGATGTGTTCTTGGGGGATGAATCGACAACAAAAATATTCGAACAAGAAAGAGTTTTATTGATACTAAAAGATGGGAGGAAAATAAACCTTCTAGGTGTGCTACACATTCCATGTTTGGAAAGAAAATTGATATTTGTTAGGAAGATGAGTGTTTTTGGGGTGGACACTCTATTTTAGAAGGATTCATGCAAGATTGTTAGAGATGCGATGGTCTTAATGAAAGGAGTTCAGATTGGAACCCTATACAATTTGTTAGGGAATGTCGACTTGACTAGATGAAACAACATGATTGATCTTGAAGTTGACTCGACTTAGACTCAAGTTGACTCAACTTGGGCTGAGTCGATACAAACTGAATCGACAAGACATGATAAAATCAACCCGACCATACTATGGAATGAGAGTATGGGATACATTGGAGAAAAAGGACTTTGAGACATGCACAAAAAATATATGGTCGAAGGTTTTCCTGAATGTGGTTTATAAGTCGACTTTTGTGAACATTGCATATATGGAAAACAAAGTCGGGTGAGGTTTCCATCTAGAACAACAAGGGAAAATGAGATTCTAGAATTGGTGCATAGTGATGTGTTTTGCCCGATTACAGTGCCTTCACTTTGTGGATCCATGTATTATGTCTCCTTCATAGATTATTTTTATAGGAAGACATGGATATATTTCTTGAGGAATAAATCAGAGGTTTTCAAGAAATTTAAAGAGTTTAAATCTCTTGTATAAAACTAGACATACAAGAAGATTAAGGTGTTGAGAACTGACAACGATGGTGAATTCTGTGGAAAATAATTTGATCAATTCTGCAAGAAGTGTGGAATAGCACACAAAAATACCACACCATATACCCCACAAAAAAATGGAGTTGTCGAGAGAATGAAGAGAATGTTGATGGATAAGGCAAGGAGCATGCTCACTCGTGTTGGGATCGCACAAGAATTTTGGGTGGAGGCAGTCAACACTGCAATATATCTGGTGAATATGTCTCCTTTGTCGGTGCTAGTCGACACGAATCCACATGAGGTATGGTCAACTAAGAAGCCTTTAGTTGCACATCTCAAATTATTTGGATGTGATGTATTTTTTCATGTTCCTAAGGAAAAGAGGATCAAGATGGATAAGAAGGCAGTGAAATTTATTTTCATTGGATATAAACAAGGAATGAAATGATATAAGCTATGGGATCATGCATCAAGGAGAACAATGTACAATCGAAATGTGGTCTTTATAGAATTCAAAGGTAAGTTCAAGCCTGAGGAAATTGTTCAGACCAAGAATAATTCCGAGACAGTGTGGTTTAAACTAAGGAATAAAGAATATGGTTCATATGAGTTGACTAAATATGAGGATGAGGTGGAACAATAGACTCTAGTGGTAAGGAGGTTAGAAAGAGTAAGAAAACCATTCGAAAGGTATATTCCACCTGACTTCGGTTCCACGTTCATGTTAACTTCCATCCGCGATGAGCCCAAGTTGGTCGGTGAGGAAGTCAACTCGATAGAAGGTAAACTATGGAAGGGCACTATGGTCGAAGAGATGGAATACTTGCACAAGAATGAGACATGAGATTTATTCAAGTTACCTAGTGTAATAAATATTTTTGGTAACAAATGGGTATTAAAGAAGAAGACAAATGCCGCAGGACAAGTCAAGAAGTTAAAAGCTCGACTGGTAGTGAAAGGTTATTCCCAAGTTGAGGGAGTCGACTTCAGTGATATTTTTTCCCATGTTGCAAAATTAAATTCAATTAGAGTACTAATGTATCTGGTTGTAGCATTCGATCTAGAAATAGAAAATATGGATGTGAAGATAACGTTCCTATACGAGGATCTGGAAGAATAAATCTACATGAAACAACCTGAAGGATTTGTAGTAAAGGGAAAAAAAGAGTTGGTGTGCAAACTGAAAAGATCCCTTTATGGTCTAAATAAATCGCCAAGGATGTGGTACCATAATTTCGACACATACATCCTTAGTTTGGGATTTTTGAGAAGCAAAGTTGATCACTACATATATTCGAAGGAAGAAGGTGGACATTTCATATATGTAGCTTTGAATTTCAATGACATGTTGTTGATTGGAAATAACATGGAAAGAATAAAGGAGGTGAAGAAGCAGTTATTCTCCAAGTTCAACATGAAGGATCTTGATGCAACTAACTTCATTTTGGGAATGGAGATTAAGATATATCGAGCCACTAGAAAGCTATGGTTGAATCGGATGAAGTACATTGAAACAGTTGTGAAACATTTCAACATGTAGGATTGCAAACCGGTGAAGGTGCCAATTCCTGTGGGAGCAAGGCTAACTGCTGAACAATGTACAAAGACACTAGAAGAAATAGAAGACATGGCACGTGTTCCCTATGCAAGTGTTGTTGGTAGTCTAATGTATGTGATGGTCTGCACTCAAACAGACATTGCCCATGTAGTGGGAGTGTTAAGCATGTACATTTCAACACCTGGAAAGGAGCACTCGACAACTGTCAAGAGAATATTCAAGTATTTGTGTGGCACAAAGGACTATGCTATATGATACCAAGGAATATCTGGAGGTGAAAATGGTAAATTAAATGCATGGCTTTGTCAATGTCGACTGGGCTAAAGATCTGGATCAATGGAGGTCGACCAAAAAATATATATTCAAGATGTTCGGTGGAGAAATAAGCTGGCTGAGTAAGAGACATGAGGTCATAGCCTTGTCAACAACATAAGCTAAATACATGTTGGCCATTCATGGAAGAAAAGAAGTAGTATGGCTACAAAGGTTGTGTTCAAGAATCAGGCTTGAGAAGAGAGCTATGAAGGTAAGTTGTGATAATCAAAGCGCAATATTTCTGGAAAAGAACCCTTCTTATCATTCGAAAACTAAACACATTGATGTAAAATACCATTTTGTAAGAGATATTGTGGAAAGTAACAAGGTTCTAATGGAGAAAGTAGACACGTAGGAAAACATAGCAGACTCATTGACTAAGTCTGTGAGTGTTGTGAAGTTCTCTTGGTGCAGAGAGGAAATGGGAATTGTTGCCCTGGGTCTATGAAAGAAAGTTCAGGAATATGTTGGTTTTAGCAAAGAAGATAACAAGTGGGAGAATGTTGGGTTGTTGTATTCTTTGTAGTAAAATTCTAGTCGAGGTGGATCGACTAATAGTCAAAGTTGAGGTGGATCAACAACAAGTCGAGATTTGAGGTAGATCGAAATCAAGTCAAAGGTTGAGGTTAGTTGAATGGGTAAAGACAAAGTCAAGGAAGTTTGACATGGTAAAGGAATCAACAATAAGTTAAAGAGGTCAACCAACAAGAGGTCGATATGTGGGAATGTGGTGAGCGACTGAAGACTGATTGAAGACCGACTGTTAGTCGACTGGTAATTCGACTTGGAGTCGACTGTAATAGAATACCGAGATTTGTGGGATTTGTAGCCAATTATCTGCATGGATTTGTAACCATTTTTGGGTTCCAAGTCTTTAGGTTTTTGCATGTTGTAAATCCTATAAAGAGGCGTGTTGTAAGGCTATAAAGGCTAATGATAATGAATGAATCATAGGATAGCCAGTCTTTAGAGAAATATTTATATGTAGTTTGTTGGTCATGAAAATGTAATCCAGATTGGCTATAGGGTTTTTCTTGTCTTATTCAGATTGAATAAGAAAACATGAGAGAAGAACACTCAAGGAATGTTGGTTTTCCCAATTTGGGTTTCCAGGGTAAAATCTCTGTGTACTGTGTGATTTCTCTATCATTTACGTTCTTGATTAAATTCGTCTTCTCTTCTGCTAGGTTTAGTGTGGAAGTTTATCTCATTTCCTGACATATCCAACTCTGCTGAAAAATACCCGCTATAAAAACCTCCAGTAGGCTAGAGATACCCTATAGGGGTCCTTTGCAATACCCCTGTTGTAACATTATACAAATTTTCATAAAAAAATAGAAATTTTATTAATAAGTAGTTCTAATTAGTAATTAGTTAGTTAAATCATACTTTAAACCTTTAAAATTTTACTTATTTTTCTTTATCATTATTTAGTTTTATTTTAAATATTTTAGTTAAATTTATTATAGTTTAGTTTAATGTCGCTTTAAACTATAGGTTTGATTTTATTTATTTTATACTTAAATCTTTATAAATAATCGAACCACATCTATATTGTTTTAATATATATGTAGTAATAAAGTTTTAATTTATTTTATTATATGTTACCTTGTATTAATAAAGTGATTTTGTTTGTAGGATTACGCACAATTGAGATAGATCGATGGTTCATATTGTATTCCTCCCCCCCCTACACGCTCGACGTTTAACAAGGGGGGATGAAAAACAATACCATGGTTTCTGCCAAAGATACATGGAAAGCGCATGTTTATTCCCCTCCCCCCTCCCCCCTTTGACGGTTTTCAAAACCACTAGGGACCCCCCTCAAAATGAACAAAAGATTGATACATGGCTTTCTTACATCGGGTCACAAAAAGGTGAAGTGACTAATATCTTTAGAATTTTATATATTTTAATTAGTCATTTCAGGCCAATGAAATTTCACCGCATATTTTAGGTTAATTTTAAATGGTTAAATGTATATTTATCGTACTTAATTTCTTAATTAACGAGAACTTGAAGCCACCAACAATGTTCGATTTACCAACAAATTTGACTCTCAAGGCCCAAATTTTCTCTGGATTAAGCTTATCCCAGGTAATTTGAAACTCTTCATTTCTTCTATCTTTCTAATTTAGAAATGGAATTGTCTAACTCTATTAAAATCAAAATTCCTCTTAGAGTTGAGGAGCAAGACCTGACCGATAAAGATAAAGATATTTTTTACCTTGTGTTATTCTTTAATCTATTTGAGTTACACCAGTTGGCCATGCAACATTTTAGATATCTTGTCGACTTTTATCATGCATGGGAGTCCGATCTAGCCAAATTTATTATTCCATAGAAATACAACTTTCTTGAATTTGTAACTTGGTGTACGTCAAATTATATTTTGTCTCAAAGGTCTTTCGTTTCTAAAAATGGGTCAATAATTTTTGTGGTAAATTCTCAATCTATTTCCAAAATGTTAAATCCACCTCAAAACCCTGAAAGAGAAACATTAATTTAAACAATATTATCTCAACATTTCAAAGGATTGAATTCTTAGGATATAATTTCTCTATTATAGTCTTACTTCTGTCAAAACCTTGATGTTCTCTCAGAAATGGTCACTCTTAAAACCGATTTGTTT
>ML816539.1:43249-54327 GCA_009831015.1 Picea engelmannii
CTTGTGGGAGACTAAGGGCTCTAAGGAATAAGGCCCCCACCTTATTGCGCGCCCCTTAGAATCATCGTGAGCGACTGTCGCAGTCTGCCCTCACGGCATCGTGGATCCTCTCGAACTAGGTAATCGTTAACCTATAGTTCGAGCCACGACATGAGTGCTAGCAGGCTGTGGCAGGGCTGCTGTCCACACCTCTCCCTCAACCTCTCTAGAAATCGTGTGTGACCCCTTTACTCCATATGTGAGTCTGGTCAGCAAGCTATCGTCAGCCTGCATCATCGAAAATCGTGTCAGAACATGTCAACATCATATCATCAAATCAATGAAACATCACAGTAAATAAATCAACCTAAATAGCACACTCCGTGACTCAATCCGAAGTCCAAGGGGTTCCACCGATGCCTCTGCATCCTCAAGGTCCAAAACCCTGCACACTCAATAAAACTGAGTCAATAGCACCTGTCTACGTCAAAGCAGTAAAACATCATGTCATCTATCATAACGCATCATAATCAAGGATAAATGTTTTAACATCATAAAAGTCCAGATCACTTGCGAGCAAGTGTCCTCAAAGAATAAGTTTTCTCAGTGCGCTAGAGCGGGATGTTACAAGTGGACAATTTAATAGATGATTTTTATTTTCTATGGGAAATCCAACAACTATTTTTTACTCCAAGATATGAAAAATACATTGTGTTGGACATTTCATATAGAAGAACATAATCATATCAATATCCCTCAAATGAGGATTGGAAACTTATAATTTAGTTGATACAAGAATGATTCATCAAGAAATCAATAGTAAAGTCAAGAGATGTTTTTGGAAAACCCCAAAGTCGAATGTATTCAATATTATTTTTGTAAAGTTAGACCTATTGTTGTTATTTTGAAGGATGAAAAATAACTGTTAATAACGACTTTTGGTTATACTCATATTTGTATAAAATAAGAGAAACTTTATGTAAAAAGAGTTTGATTTTTCCTCGGAAAGAAGGCGGATATTTTTAATAAAGATCTATTTTCATAGATTTTGAGTTATTCCAAATTTCATTCTTTAGTTCATGTTTTTCTCTGTTGTCATGTAATTCTTGAACTTCATAATTTTTCTCTCTAAACATGTATTTGATGCTATAAGTGTAACAACTTAGTCACTAGTGCTACAACTGTACAAGGAATTATAAAATTCACAGATTTCAACAATCATACTATAAGTATTAATTGGACCTATGTATTTTTCATTATACCTTATGAAGAGTAATGCATTATTCATTTTCTGTTCATCTTAATGATTCTTATATCACGTATGTTTCATTATAATTTATGTTATTGAAAGTAAAATAATATTTTTTGGTTACTTGGGTTGACCCAAGTTCTGATCTCAATAGGTTTCCAACAAAACCCTCAAAACTATGACCCTCCTGGTAAACCAGAAGGAAACATTGCGAACATAGTGCACAACGTATTCTCACCCGAGATAGCTTTATGGAGGACTGCAATACTCATGTGTTTGCAGTCTAGGAAAGAATGGGGATTGTGTTTTGATTCTTTTCCTTATGCATTAACATCATTATTCATTCATCTACTTCTAGGATTCATTCTTCATTAAACTATGCATGCATGCTATTCTAATCAGATTTAACCATTATTCTTTAACCGATGCCTAACATAACATTAAAAAATCATTCAGACACATTAACACGATGGATTTAATGTGGTTCACCCCCTCCTGGGGCTACGTCCACAAATATTTGGCTCTTCTTATCTTTTATTCATTCTTCTACAAAATTGGTGTTGGGCACATTAGATATTTAGGATTACAATCAAAATGAGGGTAAGTACCCTCTCAGAGGATAACTAGATCACACCATGCTCCACATCCTGTGACTTAACCCTAAAAACCTGAACTCCTAGGTCTTTATTTATACTACTCTATTGGCTTATAGTCGTTAGAATTTTGTTAAAAATCCTAACCCTAACATGGTTAGGTCTGTCTACATGCACGCCACGCTGCTTTTCCTCGTACATGTTGCTTTTCCTTATTTTTATGCATGCTGCTTTTCTGCCTCCTAAGGTGCGCACTCCAAAAGTAGATCTTCTCTTCCCAAAATAGATCTTTCTCCGAAAATAGATCCTTCTCCCAAAATAGGCCTATGCCAATAGGCCCCCAACACTGACATGTGTCTTGTCCCAATCCACTCAGGTGGTGTGTGCTCTCTGTATCGCCTTCTCCAACTTGTGGAACTTTTCTTCTAGTTCCTTCCCTTTTTCTTTCACTTGCGCAGCTTTATCTGCTAGTGCCCCAACCATCTGCGTTGTTATATGTTCTTGCAACAATGTTTCACTCTCTGTATGTTCTTGTGCCATCCTTGTCTTTTCTTCCTCTAATTCCAAAATTATGTAAGTTTCTTTCTCCTGGAGGGGCTCCAACTGGGCCAACCTTGCTTTCTTATTTATCTGTACAATTTTTAAGTCTTCCTACAGGGTCTTCATCTCCTACATGCAATTCAAGAATTCTGTGATACTCATGGCTTTATGTCATTGCTTCAACTCTTGCATTGCAACACTGATTTTATCCTCTTGTTGGTCCAACTGTTAGAACTTTTCATCCTCCTCCAAATTAGTCCATATTTGCACAGTTCTGTCAAATAGTTCTGCGACTTCCTTGGCTTCCCTTGCCATCTCATATTTCTAGAAGGATGCTTGCTATTATCTTTTCTCTCAGACTTTAGGAGGAGTCATATGATTAAGTTTTCCTTTAAACTCCTCTCTCTCTTACATATATCCCTCGATATTCTACACAATGATCTTTATCTTTTCATTTGCGCTCCTATCTGGTGCTTGTGTGTTGTCTGGAATGCGCTTATATACCGTTGTTAGTCCATGCTATAGCTTGTAAGCATGTTATTTTTCCTCCTCCTTCTCAAAATTCAAATTGTCATAGGTAATATGTGACATCTCTGCGACCCCCCTACCAACTTCATAGTTGGTGGCATATGCACGAGCTTTGGATTGCAACTCCTGCATTACACTGGCCTAGAGTTCGTATAATGCTTTCATGGGTATTTGCGCTATGACCAAATCAAATTGGGATATGTCCCCCATGGGTTTTTGTGTGGTCTCCTAATAAAATCTGAGCATCTATTGTGTGACCGTGAATGTGTCACTACCCTACACCAATGTCGCCATTGTTTCATGTCGTTCCTTCTGCGCAGGGGGTTATTATGTCTTTTTTGGTTGTTATGTTGTAGCCTTTTGTGTTGTAAAAGTTTGCATTCTTAGCAGAGTATCATGGTCATCCACTAGATTCTCCATGATCTCCTTCCTCTGTGCCTTGAGTTATGCGGACCACATCTTCCCCCCTGTCCTATAATTTATCTCCCACTAGTTCGACGTCGTCGTCTATCAGGGTGATGACTGGGGGCTTCTTTGCGTATTTCATTTTCTTGCGCATTTCCACCTCTTGTGCTATAGTTCTTTTTTCATGTGAGGGTTGTACCCCATTGTGCCCCCTCTTCCAAGTCCCGATATGTTTCTCCATTCCGTGCATCCCTCCAAACTTCTTCCCTGGGAACTGTTTCTGTCCTCCTTGGCCTCTTCAACACCGTGCTACTTCCATACGCTTGAGTGTGTGCCACAGATAAATCCAACAATAGAGGAGATAAAATGGGATCTGAAGAATCTGATATTTCATTTGAACTAGAATAAGGGAAAAGAGAAGAGAGAAGTTGTTTTATGTACGTTATCGAGGATAGAAGGAAATCATAAGAATGAATGTCCAACTTTTGCGTAGTACTTGGAAGCAGGGGTTCGAAACCCCTTGCCAACAGGAGGACCATGGTGCAATGTTTGTAAGACACATGGGCATGATCCATATCATTGTCCAATTATGAAAAAGTATAAGACGGTCCCAAAAAGTTTGTATTGCAATTTTTTCAAATCAGTGGGTCGTGATGATAAGTATTGTAGAAAACTGGAACTAATGAGAGAAAGAACTTCAGACACTTACATGGTACAAGTAGAGATGATGACAGAGAAAGTTTCACCATAGTTCAACAATGTTCCATCACTATTCAACCCCGTGCAACCGCAGTACAATAATGCACAACCACAGTATAATCCCACGCAGTATAACCATGTACCTGAATACAATGCATCATGAGGAGATAGCGGTGGATTTAGAGGTGGAGGTCGAGGCAGAGGAGGATTTGGATGAGGCAGAGTGCCACTAGTCTACCACAATGTTCAACAAACAAGACATTATGCAAGGGATTTTCCACTTCCACCTGCGACATGCATGTATTGTCACGCAATATACCATGACACAGAAGATTGCCCAACACTTTTGGGAAAAATACAGGAAAAAAGGAACCAAAACAATCAAAATGTCCAATGGATTTATATAGAATCCAGGGATGATGGGAAAAACATCAATATAGCTACTCGAGGAGGAGCCAAGATAGGAGCTAATGTAGCAAAACATGATCTAGCTCAACACCAGTGGGTAAAAAAGAACACTAATCCACATAAGCATTTTGAAGCGCAGAAATAAAATGAAACATTTAGGAAGGCCAGACAGGATATTCTCAAAGAGAACATTGCATCTACATCAATTGTACAACAAAATCAGCATCCACCAATGTACGAGATGCCATCTTCAATGGATCACACCATCAAAGGACAACCTTTAGACCAAGTAAGTACCATACAAACTTTTTTGCAATCTCGTGTTAAGTTATTGAATGATCCATCATCCGTTAAGGTCTTACATAATTTGCTAGAAAGATGCAACACAAAAGTAGAAGGGAAGTTAGAGAAAAAAACAGTCAATCATCTCCATACAAGAAGAAGAACAAGTAGAGAATTCAGGCTAAATGACAACATTGGGGGTTTCAATATGGGAGATATCATACTTGATTTAGGATCTAAAGTAAACGTATTACCTAATAATACATGGAAGTGTATGGGGGAACCCACGTTAGGATACTCACTTGTCCAGTTGAAACTAGCAAATCAACATAGAGTTTTACCAACTGGACGACTCAAAGGTGTGACAATAGACTTGAATGAAGTGTGCACTATGGAATATTTCGAAGTGATAGAGATAGTAGATGGCACAACACCCTACCCAAAATTACTTGGATTGGATTGGGAATTTGATAACCGGGTTTTAATCAACCTGAAGACAAGGAAAATGAATTTTGAATCAAGCGAATATAGAGTTATTGTACCATTGGTTCCTTTAGAAGGAGAAAGGTTTGTAGAGGCAACCTGTTTGGATTTCGAATAAATAAATCAGTTATACAAAACCACTGCATGAGAAGAAGATTATGGCAACCCAACTTCAGATGGGGTACTCAACTAGAGAAGCATTACATTTTGTGCTTTAGACTCAGACATAGGTCTAGAGAACTATAAGTATAGACTACATGAATTCTCAACAAGGAGGTACACAAGAATATATTACGTAGTGAGGTGAGTTGGTACAAAGATAAGGGAAGCTCCCAATTTTCATGGGTTGAACAACTTAGAGGAATTCTTGACAAACTATGAGGAGGAAGTTTTGGAGAATCATAGGTTGTTATCCCAAGATATTGCACTCAAGGAAACACCTATGAGATGGTGAGTTGTGCATAAGGAAACAATTCAGGATTGGTATCAGTGTAAATGGATAATGCACATTAGATTTGGCATAGAACAGGGGAGCAATATAGTGCAGAAGTATGATGGGTGAGGAAGGCCAACCGAGCACCTAGAGAAATGAAGAACACAATGGAGGTTGACACAACCAAAAGAATGGCCTCACTATTTTATCCATACATTAGAAGGGATCCCAGGGAACTGGTACATAGACCATGAAATGTGTAGAGGTACTACAAAATGGACAATATTACAACAAAATTTTGTGGTAACTTTCTCATTTGAGCATGAGAACCCCCATATTGATTCATTTTTGAAGTTGATACAAGGAGTGATATTTTTTTATGAACCAAAGGTCAAAATTATAACAAAATATCAACAACAGAACATACATATAGTCAAATATTTACTCTCATGTTATCATGTCGAAGAGGATGCACCAAATGAATATGATCCACGCAAAATTCAGATAACATAGATTGAAGGGGAGAGAGAGAGGTGGAAGGTCCATCTCTGGATTCAAAGGCGTTTGTTGCACCAATCAAGGTCAAGAAAGTCAACATTGGGACAGAATAAAACCCGAAAATGGAAAGCATTGGAGACTACTGGGATGAGCAGACACTAGAAAGGATAATAGAGTTACTGCGCAAATACAGTGACCTATTTCCAACAACCTTTAAATATGTGAAAGAAATAGAAGGTGAGATGAGAATACCCCTACAACCAGATACCATACCTTTCAGACAAATACCTTATAGGTTGAATCCAGTGTATAAGAAGAAAGTGAAAGCATAAATTGACCGAATGTTGGAATCTAGTATCATAGAACCAGTGGAGGAATCCCAATGGATCAGTCCCATGGTAGTCTAGGAAAGTAATCAAGGAGGGATAAGAATTTGTGTAGATTTGAGGAAATTAAATGATGCTTTCTTACATGATTCTTTCCCTACCCCTTTTACAGATGAGGTCTTGGAGAATGTGGGAGTCCAGGAAACAGATCAAAATAGCTCCAGAGGAAAAGCATAAGACCATATTTTCTATAGAATAGGGATCATATAAGTATACAGTTATGCCCTTTGGGTTGAAGAATGCACCAACTGTCTTGTCAAGGGTGGTCATAATTGCTTTGAAGGAGTTCATACATCATTTTTTAGAATTATATCTAGATGAATGGACTGTGTTTATTATTTTGAAAGATCATGTATAAGTTTTAAGACTAATGTTGGAAAGATGTAGGCAATGCCAGATCTCACTAAACATCAATAAATGTATTTTTGGCACACCTTTTGGGATACTGTTGGGACATATAGTGTGAATTTACCACCACCTAAGTCAATGCACCAGTTAAGAGCCACACTAGGACATATAGGGTACTACAAAAAGTTTATCAAGGGTTATGCACAAATTACTGCACCGATGGAAACGTTGTTGAAGAAGGAAACCAAATTTCAGTGGAATGAGGATTGTCAACAAGGATTGGATACTTTAAAGGAGAAGATGGTGACAATTATTGGACAATTGAGAGGGGGGGGTGAATCAGTTGTCACTGTGCTTAAACAATTATGCTTCTTTTAAAATCTTTACAAGGCACTCAATGATGATCACAATAATGCAGGGAAATAAACAATGGCACATTCAACATCAGTCACATATATGAGAAACACAAAGACAGATATTTCCCGAGGAAACCCATACAGGGTAAAAACATCTTTTTCTTTATATGATAAGTAATAGTTACATTCTTTACATTATCATACATATGAGCACTGACTCATAATGAGGCTACAACCTCAGTTTTGCAAGCTGCTACTTGTTGAGAGCACCAACTCCCTGGTTTCTCTAGCACCAACTCCCTGGTTTCTCTAGCACCAACTAGAAGGAAGCACCAACTCCCTATGTTCAAGCACCCACTTGAACTTCTAAGGAAAACAGTCCTCCCAAGCACCTCCCTACCACCCTGTTTTATAAATATTTGCTACTGAAACTCATTACAATGATATAATGTTCAACAATGGCTTACTAGACTCATCACTGTTCTACTGCATTTCGTTGCTCTGTCTGCCTTCTGCCTTCCTGCACACATGACTTGTGTTGTTTGTTCTTCTTCTTTTTATGCTCTGTGCGCCATGTCCATTCACTGCACAGTTCCTCTTTTGTTCAATTCAACTGCTGCACTCTCCTCCTTCTTCACACATGAATCACCTTCAACAACAACAACCACAACAACTCCAACAACAACAACCCCCACATCTCTTCTCTGTACTGTGTACTTATATCTTATTTGCACCTTGTGCATGCAATGCATGCAATACCTTTGCATACTCACACCACGCCGATATCCTCCACCTCTCGAGTGCTCTGCCTGATCATCGCAACTCCTCAGCTTCTCTGGTGGTTCCCACCACACATCCAGCATCACTGGGTGTTATGTCGAGATTCCTTTTTCTCTCTGGCAATTGAGACTCTTCGTCTTCTATGTTACAGTCGAGCTCACCTTCTCTGTTTCATCTACAGGCTCCAACCCTCTTCCAGCTATCAATCGCCCCTATGACCTATCTTCATCCCATTGGAATATTCCCAAAGACTCTTTAGCTCCTCTGGTAGAAACCATCAATGGTTTCTAGTAGTTGTGAGGAGCAAGATTAGCCCTCCGATTATGCTCAAATTCACCTGCACCGTTGGATTAACTCTGAAGGGTATTGTCGTTATTTACCCATTTTTCACTTTCGCAATTTGGAGATTCCGTAATGAGCCATATTGACTCTCCATGTCACGAGCTCCGAAAAGGAGCTTGGTTTCTCTAGCTCCCTCCTCTACGTGACCACAGGCGGTGACCACCGGTTATAGCGACAATTCACCTTTTCGGTATTTTGGCATTCGTATGATCCAGTGTCTCAACACTCCCAGATGCGATCCCCGAAATTCTAAGTTGGAGCTCATCTGCACTAGGTCCTTCCTCCATGTGACCACACGCAGTGTCCACAGGCTGCGCTAAAAGGTGCTTCGAACACATGATCTTCATCGACCCTGATCGACGTTCCACGATCTCGATGAATCAATGGTCCAGATCTTTTCGCTATCTCGCATCTCGTTGTTCCTTAGATGGAGGTTCTCGTCACTCCAAGTCGCGATAGGTGAAACTCTGAGATGGATCTCAGATCGATGGTCCATGTTCTTGGTGAATTGATGGTCCAGATCTTATCGTGAATTCGCATCTCGCGATTCCTGTGATGGAGGCTCTTGTCACTCGAATTCGCGATAGGAGAAGCTCCGAGATGGAGCTTAGATCGACGATCCACGTTCTTGGTGAATTGAGGTTCCAGATCTTATCGTGAATTCACATCTCACGATTCATATGATGGAGGTTCTCGTCACTCCAAGTCGTGATAGGCGAAGCTCCGAGATGGAGCTTAGATCAACGGTCCAGAATCCTTGGTGATCTGATGGTCAAGATTTTTTCGTGATCTCACATATCGCGAGTTTGAACCTCTTTCCTTTTGATTTCCCGATCTGCGAAACTCCAAAAAGGAGTCTTTGTGGTGCTCTGATTTTTCGCCACGTGTCCTCTTGATCCAACAGTCCAAAACTATCCTTTCTGACGTGGTTTGCCATATTCACCTCCTTGATCTGACAGCCTAGATCACACCTTGATCCAACGGCTAGGATCATTTTTCCATTTCACATTTCACGATTTCATCACTTTGCGATTTCTCCTTCTTATGATGAAGGGTTTCAAGCCTTCAACTCCCGATCTACAAAACTCTGAAATGGAGTCAGGCCAACATATTTCGGCATTTCACATTTCACCTCTTCTTTCTCTTTAATGAACGTGCAGGTTATCCCTGATCCAACGATGGTCAGATCTTACGCTCAGATCTGATGCCTAAGATCTGTCCTCCTCTTCTGTGCGTTCTTCTTGTCTGAATTCATATATGACAGTCATTGGGGATTCGTGATGGGGTATAATGATCACTGATGCTCCTCCTCTTCCATTATCACTGCACTACTGATCATACTGATCTTTGTCATCACTTTTATTTCCATCAATGCACACTCTGATCCTACCATCAATGACAAGCTCACTTTGCCTGTTAAATCTGCCAACAATCCTCTGCACTATCTCTTCTAAACTTATTGAGCTTGCTCTACAACGTCTTCCTAAAATACTTCTTATAATTCTTCTTGTACTCATGCCATCTTCGTTGTTGTACTTTCCATCAATGACAAGCATATGCTACCTGTTAAACATTTACCAACAATCTCCCCCTTTGGCATTGATGGCAACTAAGGCACCCGAATTATTTTCTCCCCCTTTGACATCAATGTCAAAGAGAACATGCTCCCCCTGAGTTGTTGTAGTATTTTTAGGAGGTATCAGATATTCAATCAATCAATACAAAACTCCCCCTAATAGGATGAACTTGCTTAGATTTCAGATGGGATGACACCTAGCTTCTATCAGAGATAATCAAATGGTGTCTTGGCTAGGGGTTTCGTAAAGATGTCTGCTATCTGTTCTATGGAAGGGATATAATTCAACTGAACAACTCTGTTTGTGACTTGTTCTCTGAGAAAATGGTATTTTATTGGGATATTCTTAATTTTGGAATGAAGAATAGGATTCTTGGAGACACTGATGGCACTAGTGTTATCACAGTGAATTGTAATCAGATCAGTATAGTTTACCTTCAAATCTGCAAGAGTTTGAATCATCCACAAGATCTGAGTACAGCAAGTAGTAGCAACAATGTACTCTACTTCTATAGTTGATAAGGAAATAGACCCCCGTTTCTTACTAATCCATGCTACCAATGAGTCTCCCAGGAAGAAGGCACCTCCACTGGTGCTCTTTCTTTCATCTACACAATTTTCTCAATCTGCATCTGAATAAGCAGTTAACTGAAAATTTTGATTTCTGGGATACCACAGACCATAAGTCATTGTTCCCTTCAAGTATTTGAAAATCCTTTTGACAGCTACCAAATGACTTTGTTTAGGAGCAGACTGATAACGACCTACCATTCCAACAACTTGCATTATATCAGGACGGGATGTTGTGATGTACAGAAGACTACCTATCATTGATCGATATGTCCTTTGATCAACATCGAGTGAAATGTCATATTTACTGAGCTTGCAACCAACCACCATGGGTGTACTAACAAGAGAGGAGTCCTCCATCTGAAATTTCTTCAACATCTCTTTCAAGTATTTTTATTGAGATATAAAAATTCCTGCAGAACTCTATTTTACTTGTAAGCCAAGAAAATATGACAGTTCTCCTATCATGGACATCTCAAATTCCATTTGCATAGAGTTAGAAAACCACTGGATAGATGATTCATTAGTACAACCAAAAATAATATCATCTACATAAACCAAAACAACTAGTAAATTATCACCTTCAGACTTAATGTAAAGGTTACTGTCAACAATACCTTTCT
>ML816539.1:56938-87454 GCA_009831015.1 Picea engelmannii
TACTTGATCCTTCTTCATATCCCAATCCAACTTTCAACTTTGGATTTCTTTGCTGATTTAGAATGGAGGTTAATCCTTCTGAGGCTTTAATACTTGGCAGATTTTGGTGATACAATCCCTTAAACTTCTCCATTTCTTTTCTGATTTTTACTATCTCTTCTTCTAAGGCTTTACAACTGGCTTTCTTCTCTGACAACTGTTGTTTTAGTATGTCTTCTATTTTCTTTGCCTCTTCTAATTTCACTTTCAGCAGGGCAAATTCTTCATCAAGCTGTTTACTGTCTTTCTCGAATTGTATCAGCAATTGTTTTTGCTTTCTGTTCTTAATTCTGAGTCTGTCAATTTATTCCAGTGCACTGATCATTTCTCCTTCCATATCAACCACAGATTCTTCATCATGATCATCACTGCCTATGCTTTTATTATCATAATCCTCTTTGGCCATAAGCATGAATTCATTTGCCTTATCTTCACAGGAAGAGTCACTATCGGTGTCTTCTGAGGAATTAGACTTATTTGCAACCAAACTTTTCTTCTTATTATATTTCTTGTATTTGTACTTCTTTTCATCATCATAGTTATGGTCCTTTTTCTGATGGGGACACTTAGATGCAAAATGACCTATCTTACCATAGCTAAAGCATTTGAAGGGCAACTTTTCGTGATATTTTCGTGATCCTTTCTTTAACCTTCTCACAAATTTTTCCTCAATATCATCTAATTCTGAATCAGTATTCTTGTCTACTTTAAAGGATGCTTCTCTAGTACTAGATTTATCTTTGTTAATTCTCATTTCATATGTAGTTAGAGTTCCTAGGAGTTGATCAATGGACAGAGTTTTAAGATCACTTAGTTCTTCTATAGCAGAGACTTTTGAATTAAATTTATCAAGCAGAGATCTTAAAATCTTCTGAACTAAAAATGGTTCTTCAATCTTCTCACCAAGACCCTTCATGGAATTTACAAGTTCCTCAACTCTTAAAAAATACTTGCTAATTGTTTCATCTTCATTCATCTTTAGTTGTTCAAATTTCAATCTGCATGTTTGAAGTTTGACATCTTTTACTTTCTCATTTCCTTCATAACTGCTAATAAGTTTATCCCACATTGCTTTGGCAGTTTCAAGATGCATCACTTTTACAAACTCAGCTTCAGCAAGTCCATTCAAGATAGCATTCATTCCCTTAGCATTAAAACTAAACTCTAACTTATCGTCCTTGGAGGCTAGCGCAACAGGCTTTGTATATCCAGTCTCTACTACATCCCAAACATCAGCACCCAAGGCCATTAAGTATGTTCTCATTCTAATCTTCCAGAAGGAAAAAATTGTTCCATCAAATAGAGGGGGCTTAGTGGTTGAAGTCCCTTCATGACTTGTCATGTTTAAGCTTACAGATCTACCTTTGAATAAAAGGAACCCACTCTGATACCAATTGAGAGGGGGGGCTGAATCAGTTGTCACCGTGCTTAAACAATTATGCTTCTTTTAAAATCTTTATAAGGAACTCAATGATGATCACAATAATGCAGGGAAATAAACAATGGCACATTCAGCATCAGTCACATATATGAGAAACACAAAGACAGATATTTCCCAAGGAAACCCATACAGGGTAAAAACCTCTTTTTCTTTATATGATAATTAATAGTTACATTCTTTACATTATCATACATATGAGCACCAACTCATAATGAGGCTACAACCTCATTTTTGCAAGCTGCTACTTGCTGAGAGAACCAACTCTCTCTTTTCTCTAGCACCCACTAGAAGGAAGCACCAACTAGAAGGAAGCACCAACTCCCTGGTTTCTCTAGCACCAACTAGAAGGAAGCACCAACTCCCTATGTTCAAGCACCCACTTGAACTTCTGAGGACAATAGTCCTCCCTAGCACCTCCCTACCACCCTGTTTTATAAATCTTTGCTACTGAAACTCATTACAGTGATATAATGTTCAAAAATGGCTTACCAGACTCATCACTGTTCTTTTGCATTCCGTTGCTCTGTCTGCCTCATTTCCTTCATGCACACATGACTTGCGTTGTCTATTCTTCTACTTTTTATGCTCTGTGCGCCATGTCCATTCACTGCATAGTTCCTCTTCTGTTGAATTCAGTTGCTGCACTCTCCTCCTTCTTCACACATGAATCACCTTCAACAATAGCAACCACAACAACTCCAACAGCAACAACCCCCACATCTCTTCTCTGTACCGTGTACTTATAGCTTCTGTGCACCTTGTGCATGAAATGCGCGCAATACCTCTGCATACTCACACTGCGCCGATATCCTCCACCTCTCAAGTGCCCTGCTTGATCATAGAAACTCTTTAGCTTCTCTGGTGGTTCTCACCACGCGTCCAGCATCACTGGGTGTTATGTCGAGATTCCTTTTTCTCTCTGGAAGTTGAGACTCTTCGTCTTCTCTGTTACAATCAAGCTCACCCTCTCTGTTTTAGCTACAGGATCCAACCCTCTTCTAGCTGTCAATCGCCCCTATGACCTATCTTCATCCCATTGGAAGATTCCCAGAGACTCTTCAGCTACTTTGGCAGAAACCATCAATGGTTTCTAGCAGTTACACTGTGAGGAGCAAGATTAGCCCTCCGATTATGCTCAAATTCACCTGCACCGTTGGATTAACTCTAAAGGGTGTTGTCGTTATTTACCCATTTCATACTTTCGCAATTCGAAGATTCTGCAAAGAGACATCTTGACTCTCCATGTCACAAGCTCCAAAAAGGAGCTTGCCTGCTCTAGCTCCCTCCTCTACGTGACCATAGACAGTGACCACCGGTTACAGCGACAATTCACCTTTTCGGTATTTCGGCATTTGTATGATCCAGTGTCTTGACACTCCGAGATGTGATCCCTGAAATTCCAAGGCAGATCTCATCTGCACTAGGTCCTTCCTCCATGTGACCACACGCGGTGTCCACAGGATGCACTAAAAGGCGCTTCAAACTCATGATCTTCATCGACCCTGATCGACGTTCCACGATCTTTATGAATCAACGATCCAGATCTTTTCGTGATCTCGCATCTCACTGTTCCTTAGATGGAGGTTCTCGTCACTCCAAGTCGTGATAGGCGAAACTCTGAGATGGAGCTCAAATCGATAGTCCACGTTCTTGGTGAATTGACGGTCCAGATCTTATCATGAATTTTCATCTCACGATTCCTGTGATGGAGGTTCTCGTCACTCCAAGTCACGATAGGCGAAGCTCCGAGATGGAGCTTAGATCAACAGTCCAGAATCCTTGGTGATCTGATGGTCAAGATTTTTTCGTGATCTCGTGTATCGCGAGTTTGAACCTCTTTCCTTTGGATTTCCCAATCTGCGAAACTCCAAAATGGAGTCTTTGTGGTGCTCTGATTTTTCACCACGTGTCCTCTTGATCCAATGGTCCATGACTATCCTTTCTGACGTGGTCTGCCATATTCACCTCCTGGATCTGACGGCCTAGATCACACCTTGATCCAACAGCTAGGATCATTTCAACATTTCTCATTTCGTGATTTCGGCACATCGCGATTTCACCTTCTTATGATGAAGGGTATTAAGCCTTCAAGTCCCGATCTACGAAACTCTGAAATGGAGTCAGACCAACATATTTCTTCATTTTGTATTTCGCCTCTTCTTTCTCTTTAATGAATGTGCAGGTTCTCCCTGATCCAATGATGGTCCGATCTTACGCTTAGATCTGACGCCTAAGATCTTTCCTCTTCTTTTGCGCGTTCTTCTTGTCTGAATTCATATCTGATAGTCATCGGGGATTCGTGATGGGGTCCAACGATCACTGATGCTCCTCCTCTTCCATTATCACTGCGTCGTTGATCATGCTGATCTTTGTCATCGATGTTCTTTCCATCAATGCACACTCTGATCCTGCCATCAATGACAAGCTCACTTTGCCTGTTAAAGCTGCAAACAATCCTCTGCACTATCTCTTCTGAAATTATTGATATTGCTCTGCAGCGTCTTCCTAAAATACTTCTAATACTTCTTCTTGTACTCATGCCATCTTCATTGTTGTACTTGCCATCAATGAAAAGCATATGCTTCGTGTTAAACGTTTACCAACAACAACACCTATATTAGTGTTTCCATATTGGGAAAATACATTTCATGTGCATGTAGATGCATAAAAAATAACACTTGGAACAATTCTAGCACAACTAGGAGAAAGTGACTTAGATCATCCTATAGCCTTTGCAAGTAGGAAGTTATCATATTTTGAGAAGAATTACAACACCACATAAAGGGAAGGCTTAACCATGGTATATGCACTTCATAAATTTAGACATTACTTATTGGAAAATCATTTTAAAATGTTCACAGATCATTCTTCCCTCAAATATCTATTCAACAAGCTGGTGTTGGGGGGGAGGATCTGTAGATGGCTGCCAATACCAGTAAGGCTACAGATCACACTCAGGTGTATGAAAGTAGCGCAGTGCCGAAGAGGCCAAGGAGGACATAAACAATGCCGAGGGAAGAAGTCTAGGGGGGTGCCAAGAATGGAGAAAAATCTCGGGCTAGAGAAGAGGGGGAATAGATGACAAAGGGTGGGGCACAAACCTCACAGGAAAAAATAACTACAATGCAGTAGGTGGAAACACATAAGAAAATGAAATACACAAAGAATCCTCCAGCCATCACCTTGACAAAGGATGATGTTGAGATCGTGGTAGATAAAGTCCAGGATAGGGGGGAATATGTGGTCTACACAATTGAGGCATAGATGGAAGAGATCATGGAAAATTTGGTAGAATTCCATGAGACTTTACAATTACTACAGATTTCTCCAGTGCAGCAGGCTATAGCACAACAACTAAAAAAGACATAGCAACCTCCTGTGCAGAAGGCACAAGAAGAGACAATGGAGATAATGGTGCAGGGAAACAACACTTTCATGGTCGAGTTGATGAGGAGACAACATGAAAACCAGTTGGGGACATCGACTGAATTGAGTTTGTAATGGTGCAAATACCTACAAAGGCGTTGTATGGATTACAAGCAAGCATTATGCAGGAAGTTCAATCCAAATCCCGCACAGATTCCACCAACTTAGAAGTTGGTAGGGAGGTGACATATATGCTACAAATCAAATGTGATCAACTAACTCTGGAGAAGGAGGAGGAGAAGAAATGAGCAGATAAATTGGAGAAGGGACTAACAACATTCTACAATAGCATCCTGGACTATGCGTAGAAGCCGGAACACACACATGAAGGGAATTTTCAGAAGATTACATAGGTCATGAAGAAGTGTAAACAAGAGATCATAGATCTCACAGAGAAACTAAATCCTACAACTCCTCCTGAGGTCTTAGCTGAGAGAGAGTAGAAGACAACCTTCTAGACAAAGGAAATGGCAAGGGAAGCCAAGGAAGTCGCAAAATGTTTTGACAGGACTGCCCACATATGGAATACGTTGGAGGAAGATGACAAGGTCTAGTAGTGGGACCTATAAGATGGGAAAAGTATTTATTCAATGTAGGATTTGAAGCAGCGATAGAAGGCCATGAGTATCATAGAATTCCTAAAAGGAACATGGGAAATGAAGACCTTGCATACAGAATTAAAGACTGCACATATAAACAAGCAGACACGATAGGCCCAGTTGGAACCCCTCCAAGAACAAGCAACGCAGATAATTGCAAAACTGGAGGAAGAAAATACAAGGATGGCACAGGTACATACTGAGAGTGAAACATTTTTGCATGAACATATCACATCGTATATGATTGAGGCATTAAAAACTAAAGTTGTGCAGGTGAAAGAAAAAGGGGAGGAACTAGCAGGAAAATTCCATAGTTTAGATAAGGTTGTGCAGGGAGAAAAAACCACTTGAGTGGCTCAATACGAGCCACATGTTAGTGTTGGGGGCCTCTTGGTGCAGGCCTATTTTGGGAGAAAGACCTATTTTTGGAGAAAGATCTATTTTTGGAAGAGAAGATCTATTTTTGGAGTGCATGCAATAGGTGGAAAAAGATCAGCATGCAAAATCAACATGCAGGAGCAAAAACAGTGTGGCGCGCATGAAGACATACCTAACCATGCTAGGGTTATGTTTTTTGACAAAATTGTAATGACTATAAATCAGTAGAGTAGTATAAATAAATACCTAGGAGGTCTAGGTTGGGGGTTCGTGAGTTGTTGATTATTGTGAAGTCAGTTGTTATTGTTGTTGAGTCGAATAAGCTATTTTTTTAGGGTTAGGTCACAAGATGTGAATCCTGTTCTGATCTAGTCATCTTCCCAGAGGGTACTTACCCTCATTTTGATTGTAATCCTGAAGATGTAATGCACATAATGTCGACTTTGCAGCAGAATGAATAAAAGAGAAGAAGAGCCAAATATTTGTGGACGTAGTGCCAAGAGAGGGTGAACCACATGAAATCCATTTTATTAATGTGTTTGAATGATTGTTGAATGTTATGTTATGCATCAATTAAAGAATAATGGTTAAATCATATTATAATAGCATGCATGTATATTTTAAGGATGAATGAATCCTATAAGTAGATGAATGAATAATGATGTTAATGCATAAGGAAAAGAATCAAAACACAATCCCCACTCTTTCCTAGACTGCAAACACTTGATTATTGAAATCCTCCATAAATATATCTTGGGTGAGACTATATTGCGCACTCTGTGCACAACGTTTCCTTCTAGTTTACCAGGAGTGCCAATAGTTTTGAGGGTTTTGTTGGAAACCTATCGAGATTAGAATCTGGGTCAACCTGAGTAACCAATAATATTTATTCATGAAGGATATATTGTTATATTTTTAATCTTGTTTCTTTAAATCATTCTTTCTTTCACTAAAGATTAAGAGTTTTCTGAAACGTTGAAATCATTCCTCTCAAGTTCTGATATTTAATTATTAAAAATAAATAATAAAAGTCTAAGGTAAAACTGTAAAATACTTTATTTTAGGATAGAAAATTAGAATTAAAATTAATCAAGTGTAAAATGGATGACATGGCATAGTTTCCTAGCCATAAACATCTCAAGGGTTACAACATTATTTTGGTGCCATTATTGGGGACCAAATTAAGAAAAAAAATATTTTCCCTGGGTAGAACGATAAAAAAAACTACTCCTTGTTGGTGAACAAGAGGAAGGTAGGCTAAAATATTTCACTCGGTGACTTCACTATTTTAATCCTGGCATATGGAAGGAAAAACACTAGAGAAAACCCAAATCCAAAAAAATTTACACTATTGTTTGATCCAGGAAAATTATTATCTCAGAAAAACCCTGATCAAAGAAAAACTTCTCCGTATTTAGGAAAACCATATTCTTCAAATAATCCAAAGTTAAAGAAAAAATCCCAGTGATTACTATTAAATAATGTTATACATTTATTTGCCACCTGAGGACCTGATGGGAATCATCTAAAGGTTAGCAGTATGAAACCTTGAATTATACCACTTTTCCCTTGAGATTGCAATACATTTTTACTTGGTCCATGGTTGTCCCTTTACATCATGTGACCAATATTGTAAGTCAATCCTTGTCATATTTCAAAGGGAGAGCAGTTTCTCCTTGTAATAATGAAAGCAGTTTCTCCTTGTAATAATGAAAGGCATGATCGGTTTTTATAGGGATTACCATACCCAGTCACGCCCTGTATTCCTGTAGGGAGCAACCAATTTCCATTTGAAATAATACAAGGAGTGATCAACAATATTGGTCATGGGATGTAAAGGGACAAATAACGACTATGAAAAAAGGTACTTCAATCTCAGGGGAAAAGTGGTATAATTCATTCTTTCAGACTGCTAACCTCTATATGATTCACATCAGGTGATCATGTGGAAAATCATTTTATAACAAAGAATCATCCCCTATTCTTGATAATAACGAGAAAATTTTTGTTAGTCCATAAATTTCTACAAACTTTTCTGCTGAAAATTACCCAAAGGTTTCCCCATGAATTATCCTAAACTTTCTCCCATGATTTCTCCAAAACCTTCCATTTTATTTCCTCTTAAATATTCCCCTGTAGTTTCCCAAACAATTCTCCCAAATGACTCTGAAAAAGAATAATCTCTTAAAACTTTTTTCAATCCTCTTACTCCTGAAAATTCAAAGTTATTACTTGGAAATTTAATGGTTGGTAATATCCCTCAAAAACAACAACAAACCCCACAACAACCACCTCAAAAAAAATAACCTCCACCAAGGGTCTTCTATAAAGCAACTGGAAGATATGCTCCTCTAAATATTCCTATAAACCTGAACAATTTTCCAAATAATTATCTTAATTTCTACCTAAGTTTAAGGGGGGAAATCGAATAACAAGCTTAGAGTATTTATCTTCCTTTGATCATTTTATTGATAACATTCAATTTGAACATGAAGATGTTTATATGATAATTTTCATTCAAACTTTTGAAGGGGAGGTGAGAACATGGTTTAAGGGGTTTCCTCCTAATTACATTGACTCATGGGATGCATTAGAATCCATTTTAATTGGGCAATGGGAAGAGAAAAATGATCATTTATACTATTTTACTGAGTTTGGGAGCTTAAGAAAGAAAAATAATGAATCTGTTTCAGATTTCATTAAGAGGTTTAACAAAATTTATCATTAAATCCCTACAGATGTTAAACCATCTCAACCAACTGCAAAAGTTACTTTTGTTGGTTCCTTTGATCCTGACTTTGATTTATTACTTAGGGAAAGAAGAGTTGTCACCTTAACTGATATGCGATATGATGTTATTGATATTGAATCAAATATGATTACTTCAAGAAATACTAGCGTTAAAATTGATTCAGAAGATTGAGAGAAGAGAAAACAAAAAGAACAAGTTGGTCCATCAGGATCAAATAAAGGTAATAAATATAATAAAATTGAAGAAATGTCTAGAATAATTAAATATTTATCTAATAAACTGGTTGGAATGGAAGTTGAAAGGAGGAGGCCTGATAATAGAAATTCAAATCAATTTAAAGACCATGGGGATGAATTAGATTTGAAAGATTATAAGTGACATTTCAAAGAGAACGTGGCAGAGGAAGGAATTGGATCGTCAGAGGAATCTGTAGGGATCATGGAACGTTTTTTTTTTTTTTTTAACTGTCATTTGTAATCATTGTAGAGGCTTAAACGTTTCATTTCAATTATTGTAACCGGTTGCACACTGAAGGAACTCGAATTGTATAAGTGTTAGAGGTTATGAGTGTATTAGTGTGGGAAGAAGTGTAAGGGCACAATTCCGGTGGTTCTGGACTCTATTGTAATTTTTCTGGGACTGAATTGAATACATATGCAGAAGCATTTTGAACTGTTTATGAAAATATTCTAATGGATATGATATGAGTTTTGTCTTCCTTCATTGTTTTTATTTGCTATTATATTTCATTCCATATACATTTTTCTTCTGTTTAAATTGGAGAGTTAAAGGCCCATAATTCATCATTTGATTCTCTTGGCTTAAGAAATTTAAAATGTGTATGTTTCTTCTTAGCTAATTCAGAATTCATTCATGTAATGCTCTGATGTAGTTATTTGTTTCTCTTTCCTCTTACCACTCTGATTAAATTCAAGTCATAACTCAGATTCTCTGCTTCATTTAGCCTTTGTCCTCTGGATATTTCTACTGGTTGATCATTGTTTCCATTCAATTTCATAATTTTTTACTCCATATCCCAAAGTGTTCCTCCCCTTCCTTGCCAACAACTTTATTAAAAACCCCCAAAACAAACCAAATCTAGCCACCAATCTCCAAAGAATATCAAGTGACATGAGAGAGCCCTCTCTGAGTTGAACAGGCTAGTGCTTCATCTCTAAAGTAGGTTGAAACAGTTACCTCTATCATTTGTCTATTCAGCCAGACAAAATTTACAGAGTGCTAACATTCTGGCGCCGCTGCCGGGGACAAAATTGAAAAATTTTCCCTGGGAAAGAACGACGTGGTTGAGTTCTAAGGTCTGAGAGAAGAAAAAACTTAGACAAATATTGGATGTATCCCTGCTCTGGTGACTCCACACATCAAAAAATAAGTTTGAAGGTGATTCCACTAGTAGAAGAATCCAGAAATTTAAATTTTCACTGGCGACTCCACTCTCAATGCAGAATCCATATTCCAAAACATCCTTGGTGACTCCACTGTCCGAAGATGAGTTCAATATATGCAATGTATTCTCCAATGAATCGATCTCATATTCCTGGCTTTCCAAATCATATTCCTCACATAAATTGGCAAAAATATTTTCCTAAATTCGAAGATGGGAAAGGAAATGATGTTGCCTTGCACTTGATTAGATTTCACATGCACATATGTAAGTTGGGGGTTGAATTTCATGAGGATTGTTTGTTGAAAATGTTTATGGCTACTTTAGAGGGGAAAGAAATATCATGGTATGAAGGTTTAAAACCAGGCAGCTTATACTCTCTTAAAGATTTCCATATAACTTTCTTTAAGTGTTATGGAGAATCTAATTCTTCATCCTTGGTGTTTGAAGATTGTTGTGAATTTTGTGAACATTTCATTAAGTACCTTGAAAATGTTTTTAGAAATGAAGAGTGTATGAATGATGAAATCATAGAATCCCTTTATGAAAATTCATCCCAACAACAAATAGTAGCCCCTCCTTTGGCTGAGATGAAGTTGATCAAGAAGTTGTTGTTAAAAGTCATTTTCCTTCTACTAAACTTGATGAAGATATTCAACAAGATAAAGTATTTCAAAGTTGTTTTTCTTCCCCTATGAATGATGTGGTTGTTCAAATTATAAGCGACCTAGACATGGATAAGGGTTCTAAAACTGAATCTATGGAAACTTCAAGCAGTGAACAAACAAATGACATAGAGTTTCAGGAAAGCAACAAAACATCATATGCCATTTTTCAATCAGAAATACAAAAAGTTAATGAAGAAGCAATGGTTTTATTTGATTCATTTGAAAATCATGGTTTTGGAAATACATCCATGGGAACTCTAGATTGTGAAATAGTTCATGATGTTAGATTTTCACATTTGCAAGAAGATTATGAGCAGGAACTTATTTCCATTCATTCATTTGAANTGGTTTTATTTGATTCATTTGAAAATCATGGTTTTGGAAATACATCCATGGGAACTCTAGATTGTGAAATAGTTCATGATGTTAGATTTTCACATTTGCAAGAAGATTATGAGCAGGAACTTATTTCCATTCATTCATTTGAAAGTCAAAATGACGGTCCTCAAGAAAATTTCCAGAAATTTAATAAAACCAAATCAGAATTGTTTGATGAACAAGAGGATATCCTTGATGCACATAATATGGATGTCATATTTGAATATGTTCAAGAATGTATGAATGTTTTTGTTGAGATGCATGGGAAAGTAGACAAACCTATTGCTACCATTCCATTTGAAAATGTTCTCATAATTGAAGAAATAGAGCAAGAGCAACAAACACTTATGAATGAGGCTTGTCTTCCTGTTTTTGTTCATTAAGAAGAAATGATTATTCATGGTTTTCGAGATCCCATGGCCATCCTATTATAGTCATCAATGAAGGAAGAATTTGTTTCATTCATCAACTCGAATTTTGGATTCAATGTTTTCTTTCAGCTTCCATCTTTTACATTTGTCTACCAACTTAAGAAAAATGTGAGCAAAGGAGAATCGGTAATCCAATTGCTTGATTGGTTGCATTGGCACTTTAGCATCACTTGATTGAGTATTCATTTCAACATTTTTAGGGTAGGTAGGAGTGTGTGAATAAGATTGTTGGTCAAGCATTTTCTAGTTTGGATTTCCAGTATTGTGTACAGTCAGATTTTAGCAGTGTATTCAGTGTCCAGTATCCAGTTGAGAGAAGTGTGCAGAGTTTGGTTTTCAGTAGACACCGGTGACAGGTTAGAGCAGGGTACACACACATGTTTTGGGAGAAACCCAATGGATCAGGCACTGGGTCTACAATTCTTTGCTACCTTGTAGGGAGGATAACATCCCCAGTTGGAGCCTATGTTATCATCATAACAATTTTCAGATCAGGATCCAAGTTTTAGAGATTTTTCGAAAAGCCACATCACTATGGAAGTGTGATAATTTGGAGGATAAGGTCTTATATGGAGGCATGTGGACAAATATAGCAGAGGTGCGAAAGGTAGGACTCGGTGGAGTGTCTATCTTGAAATGACCCAGATCAACGGCTAAGGCACATATCGGGTGACGAAATAGCACGAAGTTTAATTATGTGAAGGCGGGACGGGGAAAAATATCGTGGTTTATTTGGTGGACATGTGTTTTTACGAGGAGCACATCAGAGGTAAAAATAGTTTGAATTAAACCACTCCAGCCCAAGCCTGATGTAATAAATGCACTATTTATCATATGTTTAATGTGCAACATTTTTCCAGGAGTGCATTTCAACAACAATTATGGAATTTCTAAATAAATGAAATTCCTCCTCACGGTAAGGTTTTACGGAGGTAAGATTTAATTTTTTCAAATTAAAGAAATTAATGTTTATGTCCATGCAAAATATTTAAATGGGAAGATGCACGTGAACTAAAACTTGGATAATTCTTTATTCAAAGATCTATAGAAGTAAAATAAGAAGATAGAAGGTATTTTACCAAAGACGGTAAACTGGAAAAAACACACAGTAAATGTTTTTCCACATTGAAATGGTAAATTGGAAAAACATTACACATTAAATGCTTTTTACAGTGAAATGGTAACAATAAATGTTTTTTATAGTGAAATGGTGAATTGGGAAAAAGAGGACATGGTTTTAAAGACCACGGGGATGAATTAAATTATGGAAATTTAATTCTACAAGATAGAAAATATTTAGGAATTATTTTTATTCAAACATATTATTCCCAAATTTTTAATGAGAATATGGATAAATGAATTAGATTTGAAAGAGTATAAGTGACATTTCAAAGAGAACGTGGAAGAGGAAGGAGTTGGAGTGTCAGAGGAATTTGCAGGGATCATGGAACGTTTTTTTTCTGAAAACTATCATTTGTAATCATTGTAGAAGCTGAAACATTTCATTTCAATTATTGTAACCGGTTGCACACTGAAGGAAAAAGAATTGTATAAGTGTTATAGGTTCTAAGTGTATTAGTGTGGGAAAAAGTGCAAGGGCACAATTCTGGTGATTTTGGACTCTATTGTGATTTTTCTGGGACTGAATTGAATACATACACATAAGCATTTTAAACTGTTTATGAAAAGATTTTAATGGCTATGATATGAGTTTTGTCTTCCTTCATTGTTTGTATTTCCTGTGTTCTTTAGTTCCATTTACATTTTCGTCTATTTAAATTCAATAGTTAAAAGCCCAGAATTCATCCCTTGATGCTCTCAGCTGAAACAATTTAAAATGTGTGCATTTCTTCCTAACTAATTCAGAATTCATTTTATTAATGTTCTGATGCAGTTACTTGTTTTTCCCCTTTCCTCTTACACTCTGCAAATATTATTTACAAATCAAATTCATTTCCTCATTTATCCTTTATCCTCTGGAGAGTTCTATTGGCCAACCAATGTTTTCATTCATTTTTCAGAATTTTTGACTCCATAGCCCTGGGTGTCCCTCCTCTTCTTGGCCAACAACTTTATAAAAACCCCCCAAAACAAACCAAATCTAGCCACCGATTTCCATAGATATATCAAGTGACATGAGAGAACCCTCTCTGAGTTGAGCATGCTAGTGCCCAGCTCTAAAGTAGGTTGAAACAGTTACCTCTGTCGTTTGTCTCTTCAGGCGGACAAAATTTACAGAGTGCTAACAGACCCAACATGAATATCAAAAATATTTAAGTTTCAATAAATATTTTGATGAAGATGATAATAAAAATCAAGTTGATATGTCATCATCTCAATATAGGATTTTATCGAATGCTTTGCAATATAAACTTCATAAAAAGTATGACCTCGGACCTAGGGAAAATGGAACCGTAAAAAATAATCAAGATCGGTCTAATAAAGTTCAAAATAATGACAAAGGAAAAGAATATTCATCCTTGAAATAAAAATCCAACCATCAAGCACTCAAAAAACCAGATACAAAACATAACGAAACTGAGAAGGTAAGAAATTCATTCAATTTAGAATATGAATTGAATAAAATGAGAATTCATGTTCCCTTATTAGAACTTTCTAAAAATCCTATTTATTGAAAGCAAGTCATCAAAATGATTGATTGCTCAAATGTGGTAAAATATCCCGATACTTTAAATTTACAGGATGAAAGGCCCATTGTTATGTTTGGAGCCCATATTGGAGAAAGAGGAGAAGCAATGGCTCCCTTTTATATTACTTTTACTGTTCATGATCATATTTTCCATAATTGTATGCTTGATTCATGTGCTTCTCATAATTTAATGCCTAAAATAATCATGAAGAAGATGGGATTAGAAACAACAAGACCTTATCAAGATTTATACTCCTTTGATGCCAGAAAATTTAAATGTTTAGGGATGATCAAAGAACTTGTATTAAATTTATCCTAGATTCTTGTAAAAAACATTATGATGGATGTGGTTGTGGCAGATGTGTCTGTGAATTATGGAATGCTTTTGTCAAAATCTTGGGGAAGCAAATTAGGTGGTACATTAATAAATGGACATGACATATGCCACTTTCCTAGTTTTTGGTGGAGAAACCATAATACTTTATAGGGAAACTAAACTTGCATACACAATTAGTGATCCTAAAAATCCCAATAATTATCATGTGTACTCAAAATATCAAGATCTGGGATGTCTTATTCTATTTGTAAATAATTAACTAGAAGTTTTTATAGAAAATGTAAATACTCCTTTTTATGAAAATAATTTTTCAGAAAATGGAATGTGGAAAATGTATTTTGATGGAGATTCATCCTAGGAGGGTTCTGGAGTTTTTATTCTTTTTATTTCACCTTCTTGGAAATCAATTTCATTTTATTTTAGGTTATAACTTGACACTGATACTACAAATAACGTGTGTGAATATGAATCTCTAGTTTTGGGTTTGGAAACAACTAGAAAATTGAAAAGTGTGAACCTCATAGTTTATGGAGATGCCAAACTCATTGTTAAACATATCAAAGATATTTATCAAGACAAACATCCAAGAATTAGAGCATATAGAAATTTGGTTTTGGATTTAGTTGATAATTTCTTCTTAACATTCAATATCCATGCAATTAGACAAAGAGCATATAGAAATTTGGTTTTGGATTTAGTTGATAATTTCTTCTTAACATTCAATATCCATGCAAATAGACATGAAAATCAGTAGATTGATTCATTAACAGTGGAAACAAGTACATTCATATCTCCAGATGTTCCAAAGCTCAAATATGAAGTGGAGATGAGGTATAGGCGTTCAATTCATGATAATGTTAAAAACATTGGAAAGTATTTGAAGATGATCAACAAATAAAGAAATTTTTGGAAAAGGTTGATGAATTTTCAGCAACAGATATTGATCAAGAAAATGAAAATGATAATGATCATTTTAATGAAAATTGTCAATCAGATTCAAAATTACAAAATATGATTGCTAATCATAAGGTGATGGTATTAAGAAACAATCAAATTCCAAAAGGATTAGTACCTCTAGAGAAATTATTTGATAAAGATGATATTGCTGCCAAACCTTCTGTTCATCCTCATATTGAAGAAGTGGAAGATTGTAGCATTGGTACTAATCGAGAACCAAAGAATATCAATCTTTCAAAGCTTCGTCCTGATGATCAGAAAATAAGGTATGTTTATTTATTTAAATAATTCATTGAAGTTTTTGCATGGACTTATGAGGACTTAAAAACTTATGACACTAGTATAATCCAACATATGATTACACTGAAAATGGGATCTAAGACATTTGGATGGAAATTAAGACATGTAAACCCTATTCTTCTCCCAGTAATTGAAAAGGAACTAAAAAAACTATTAGATGCTAAAATTATAGTTCATCTTAGATATTCAGCCTGGGTTGGAAATTTAGTTCCTATCAAAAGGAAAAAAATGGTGAAATCAAATTGTGTGTTGATTTTAGGAATCTTAAAAAGTATTCATTGAAATATAACTACCTGCTTCAAAAAATGGACCATATTTTTCAAAAGGTAGTTGGAGCTAATCAAATTTCCATGATTGAAAGATAACTACCCGCTTCAAAAAATGGACCATATTTTGCAAAAGGTAGTTGGAACTAATCAAATTTTCATGATTGATGGTTTCTTTGGTTACAACCATATTGCAATACATGAAAAATATAGATAATTGACTACATTTACAACACCCTGGGGAACATTTATGTATGATAAAATTCCCTTTGGTTTAATGAATGCAGGTGCAACCTTTCAGAGGGCCATGGACATAGCCTTTATTGGAGAAAGAGATAAATTTGTTGTTATTTACTTAAATGACTTAATTGTTCTCTCCAATTCAAATGAATATCACTTAAAGCATCTTAGACAAACTTTCATCAAATCTAAAAAATATGGTTTATCATTGAATCCTAAAAAGTCACATTTTTCCATGCAAGAAGGTAAACTGTTACGCCATATTGTTTGAAAATAAGTTTTAAATATTTATCCTCAGAGGTTTAAAGAAATCAAATTCATCAGTCTTCTAAGAAATAAAAAATGAATTCAATCATTTTTGGGGAAAATCAAAATTTTGAGAAGATTTATTCCTAACTTTGTTGAAATTGTAAATGATTTGACATATATGTTGAAGAAAGACAGTGATGTCAAATGGTCATCAGAAGATAATTTTCATTTGATAAAATAAATATATATTTGGGAGAAGCACCAGTTTTGGTAAGCCCAAATTATTCAAAAGATTTATTGTCTTTCCTTTTGCTTATGAAAATACTATTGTTGTGGTTATTTTACAAAAGAATGTTGAAAATTTTGAACAACCAATTGCTCTATTTAGTAAAAGTCTACGAGATTAAGAAATTAAGTACAATGTTCTTGAGAATCAGGCATATGCATTGGTAAAATATCTAAAATATTTTAGACATTATGTTTTACATTCCATATGCATCACTAAAATATTGTACTACTAGGCACATTGCATATGCATCACTAAAATAGTGTACTACTAGGCACATTGCATATGTGCCTAGTATTACAATAAAAGATATTTTCAATCAGCCAGAAAATGATGGAAGAAGAGGAAATTGGATATAAAAAATTTAGGAATATGACCTTAAAATAAAGAAAAAATAAAAAAATAAAGGTCAAGGTTTAGCAAAACTATTGGTAGAATCAAATTGCGGGGATATTGGAATAAATATTGTGACATAAATACCAAAACATCTTATGGAAGATATAGAAGAAACAAAGTTACAACAACCTCTTAAAAAGGTACATGATAAATTTTCTGTATCCCCTTGGTATAAGGACATTGTTTCATATTTGCAAACTTTTGAGTTCCCATATCATTTAAGTCAAGCAAAGGCTATATCTCTTAAATTGCAAGCAATTAAATAATGAATATTTCATTATTGATGAGAATATATATTGGAAAGACCCTTTGGGTATTCTTTTGAATTGCATTGTTGAAGTGGAAACTTAAGGAATTATAGATGAATTTCGTAAGGTTATATGTGGAGGACACCATGCTTGGAGAGATACATCATATAAAATTTTAAGAGCAGGAAATTATTGGCCAAAATTATTTTCAAAAGTAAATTTAAAGGTAAGATCTTGTAAATAATGTCGAATTGTTTATGGTAAACAAAAGTTACCTTCTTTACCTTTAGTTCCAATCAAAGCTGAAGCTCCTTTTCAACAATGAAATTTAGATTTTATGGTGAAATTCATCCTCCATCTAGTGAACAACACAAATGGATTTTAACTGCAACAAACTATTTTTCAAAATTGGTAGAAACAATTCTTACCAAATTTTCTACTAATACAGTTGTTATTAAATTCCTTGACGAAAAAATTCTTTCCAGATTTGGATGTCCCAAGAAAATTATAATAGATAATGATCAAGCTTTTAAATCCCTTGCTATGATAGATTGTTTTCAAAAATATAATATTATTCTTGGACATTCTACTACCTATTATCCCTAGGGTAATGTATTGGCAGGATCTTCAACCAAGAGTTTACTAAGGGTTATTAAGAAGGTTTTGAACGATAAAAAAGGGCTTGGCATTCTCATCTGAAATATGCACTTTGGGAAAATAGCATTAGTACTAAAAGAGAAATAGGTATCTCTCCTTTTGAGAAGACCGTGATAAATAAGGGAAATTTGATAACCTGTGGCTTGGACCTTTCAAAATTGCTCCAATTGAAGGAAACAACTCATTTTCTCTTCAGAATTTGGATGGTGACTTGTTGGAATTGCCTATGAATGGGTGGCTCTTGAAACATTTTATTCAATTCTAAATAGTTTCTTACTTTCCATTCATTTTATAACCGGTCTCAATTGGAATTGGAATTTTATTTTCCATAAAATTTCAAAGAAAAAAACTTCCAAAAACTTTAAAATAAGTTTATTGGATTTGAAACTTGATTCGTATAAAGTTTCATTATTCTATTTTATCAAGGTTGATAATCCATTAAATCATGTTGAGAATTATTTTCTCTTAAAGTTAATAAAATTATGTAAAAATTTAGTTGTTTAGCATTTTGGATTGTTTTTTCTTTGTTATATTATGATTTTATTTGTTAGCTTTGTCATATTAGATTAGAATTAATTTTTTTTTTTAAATAAAATCCTGTGTATCTCAAATTGTACTAATCTTAGTAGAAAAGATTGTCTTAACTAATAATGAGGATTTTTGACATGTTATCATTAACCAAAAAGGATAATATCTTTCAATTTCCTCATAAAATTTGAAAGGGTATATTTGGGGTAATTGTTTTATAAGAAAAATCTTAGTTGTCAAATCTTTATCTCATTGATTTACTCAAGGATTTTATTTAAGACATAAAAAATAATGAAGTATGAAACTAGTCTATTTTGGAAAGATGGAGTTAGTACCGAGGAAATGAAAACCCTTATGAGTATACTTTATCACTCATGTATTTCCAAATCATCTTAAAAAAATAGACATCATCCTTAGGTGTGAAAAACATATTGATTTTCCCCATCTCATACAAAGTAAGTATGAATAAAAGAGATGGTGAACGGAAATTCAATTGGGAAATGCATGCATTTCATTGGAGCTATGGAGGCTCGTTTGCAGTGAAGCAAGGCCTATGATGTCGAGGTGACTACAACATAGGCTATGGACTCTTTTTGGCAGTGTAGAAACACTATAAAGATGAAGGAGGATTACTAATGAGTATATTTATTCTATAACTTGATTATATTAATTTCCTCACGAATAAATTTATCCTAACCTTAATAAACTATAATATAATTTTTACTTTGTTTTAGTTCATTTTCAAATATTAAAGCCTTGGGTTGAAAAATATCAGTTAGATATTTGAATTTTGAGATAAAATTTATACTTGAATTACCTAAAATAGTATTTGAGTAAAGTTGAATGAGGGAAAATATTGTTATCCTTTCCTTGTCTTACTCTTTTAAACATGTTAAAATCTATAATTATTAGTAGTGTTAGCACCAGAAGTCGCCCTTCAGATTGTGGAAAAGGAAAGCCTGATACCCATCAGAGTTTTATGTCACGAATTTGTTAAAAAGGGTCAAATGGGTGCAGTCTCGAGAAAATATCGTTTTAACTCAAAAAACTGGACTGATATGCATGAGCAGGTGAGGTATTGGTTTAACTTCAGACAATAAGTTGTAGTAAGGGTGAGTAGGAGGAAGACTTTGGTGATAAAATGTAGAGATCCAATGATGGCATCAAGTCTCTCAACAGTCCAAGGAAGAACAAATTCAAACATGAGAACTTCTCAAATTCAAATTCAGAGAAACTGAAAGGAACTGCAACAACACTATAATCAAACTTTCATAATAATGCAGTCACAATAATTCAAGTGAATCAGTCAATCATGAACTCTTTCAGCATCAGAAGGAAACAAGTTGGAGTAAAAAGGTTGACTGTCATTAAACAAGAAATCTCAAATGCATATACATAACTAGATAACCAGAGAGTTCATTAAAACTTTACAATTCGGGAGCTTTACTCTACCATCGAAACTTACAAAATATAAAAACTGAGTATATATACTCAAAGAAACTTGCCCCCTACAGAAACGTGCTTTAGTAACTGCATTCAAGGCTTCACATATTCTTCTTCTCCTGTCAAACTGCACATACATTCTTTTGTCAGACACGATCTCATATCAGTATGGGCCTTGCAGAAAACTTCATTGACAAAGAGAACTTGGGCTGACAGCCTGCCTCCACGGTCGACGCTCCCATGCTCTCCATTTATGGGGTGAAACGAGGTTTCAACTAACTTCCTCTGCTTCCATTAACTAACTGCATTGGGATCGGAGTGGATCCTGACACCTAGGAATGTCCAGGTAAGAACGTAACTTCTTTGAGTCAATTATGGTGGCTCAAGTCCACACAATTCGACTTGAGAGCTTTGATTCTTTGCGCAAATCCCTTTCATCGCCCTACGCAACCACAAGCTATGAACTCACACTTAAAAAAATGGAATTTCGGAACTTTGCCTTTTGGGAGTCTTTACTCCTCTTTACTCTCAACATCGCGATACCCGAAATCGCGAAGCGGCTTTCGAGATTGGCGACTAGGCTTGCTTTAAAATGAACGACCACGATCCTTTCCCTGACAACACGAAACACCAGCTAAGCGATGAGCACTAGTCCCTGTTTCCATACCTGCTTCCCATGTGATCAGACGATGAGACCATGAGCTTGATTCTGGGGCGTTTCGCGATTTCACGTTTAGGGATTCTTTTCGTGCTCCACTTTCGAAACCTCGACTCGCGAAACCGCGAAATTACTTGATATGGCACCATGCATCTCTTAGGTTTGGACGGCTGAGATTAATCCATCATCTTTTCGGGTCTCAGGACTTTGGGCCATGAATGAAACTTTACGACAAGAACTCTGAACTCCTGATTCACGAAAGCGCGAAATTCTTCGATGTTAGATCAATGACCTTCGGCTTTTCTCGATTGGACGACTCAGATCTTCCCTTTCACAAATCAGGATTTTGTGACTTCTGCTGAACAGTTCTACCACATCACAACTCTCGACTCCCATGATTTATTGCCATCGATGACAACTGAACTTGCTCGCTCGCTTGATCTAAGTCCATATTATACTACTCCAAGCGTTGCGACCTGTGACAACAAAGATTTGGACAACTGACTAAGACTTGGGAAAAAATATGATTAGTGACAGTGGTCAAGGAGATGAGCTCAAACAAAAAGGTGAATAGGAAGCGATTTTGCGGACTACGAGGGAGAGAAAACACAAGGACATGGCCAACAAAATAGAGAAAAACTGGGCAAGGACACAGACTTGGGTAAGTTGACACACGCCTACGAGCCTTGACAACTTTATGTGATAACATTTGGCTCCACAGGGGATGGCATGCTCCCTGTGAGATGCCAAGAACAAGTAGTTCCAGTGCCTTAGTTGTTGGGATATGGAGTCTATCAGTCATAGAAAGATAAAAAAAAAACAAGGACGGTATTTTCAATGGTGGGATGTCGGTTGTGGCTTTTAAAACGAAATTTTTTTCAAGAAGTGGCCATTTACGAGGCCACCAAAAACTACATCACCCTCCGGATTCTGTAACCTGTAAGTATTATTTAGAAATTCTTCATAAATATTGAAGGGGTCAATCCATAAGGCCTCAAATTTGGTATGCTTGCCTTTGTCCTACTTCGGTGCATCCCATTTTAAGACTAGATCTCCCAGCTAGAAACCTCATTTTCGCACCTTCCTGTCAAAAGACTGTTTGACTCTCTGTTGATGCTCATGTGCTTTGTCCAGGAGCTGCTATCTTTCCTGCTGCACTTCGACCAACTCTTGGATTCTTCTCCTCATATCATCAGGCTCACCCAAGTGATCTTGAAAGAATTTCACCACAGGTAAGGCCAGCTGAGAGGGAAAAACTGCTTCATCTCCATACACCAGCTGGAATGGAGAGACGTCAAGAGATATTTTTGTTGTTACTCTATCGGCCCATAGATAAAACTTGAACTTTGAATCCCATGCTTTTTTTTTATCCTCTAACAGTCTCTTAATGATTTTGATCAGGCTCTTGTTAGAGGACTCTGCCAGTCCATTTCCCTAGGGGTAGTATGGGTTAGAGTGAATCAACTTAATTTTGAACTGCTCACAGAAGCGGATCAATGGTTCATCTTTGAAAGAAGTGGAATTATCTGTGACAATTCTACTCGGGTAGCCAAATCTAGCTATGATATCCTCCAGGAAATTGATGATTACCTTGTGGGAAGTGCTCCTTGTGGGGATAGATTCTATCCACTTGGTAAAATAATCTATGGTAGTCAGGCTCCATCTATATTGACCATTGGATGCAGGATGAATATCCCCAATGATTTCCAGGCCCCACTGTTGGAAGGGCCTTGAATCAACTACAGGCTTCAATGGCAGGGGCTTTAGATGCTTATTTCCTGAGAATTTCTGACATTTAGCATAGGCTCTGACTTTTGCGCAAACATTGGTGAACAGAGAAGGCCAAAAATAACCAGCCCTGAGAATTTTATGGGTCTTCGTTCTACAGAAGTGATGTCCCCCACACAAATTGTCATGAAATTTTGATATAATCCTTTGTGCTTCGTGTGGGTATAAAAATCTCATAAGTACCCCCAGGGGGTCTTTCCAATATAAATTTTTATCGACAAGGAAGTATTTAATTTCTTTGAGCTTTAAAGCTCTTTCCTTGTTCCTTTGCATGCCATCGGGGGGCTGCAATTCTTGTAGAAAATATATGACATCCTTGTACCAAGGACATCCTGCTAATGGGGGGTTTGCCCGAGCATTTGTATCATGCAATTTAGCCTGTTGATTTTCTGAGCATTCATTGATGAAGCTTACCCCCAAAGCTTTGCAATTAGATTTAGCCAGTAGTCTAGCTAAACCTTGACCTTTAATCAATTTGGTGAACTTTATCTCCAGGTCAAATTCGAGGATTTTTGCAATCCATCGGCTCCTCCTTCCATCTATGTCTAGCTGAATGAGAATTTCCTTCATGGCAGCTGAAGGGACATATTCAGTGATTTTTTACTGCAGGACATAGACTCTGAAAGCTTTGAGATATTTAACCAAAGCATAGGCCTGCTTCTCCATCATGTCATATTTCACCTCAGCATCTCTCAATGCTCGTTTAAAAAAGGATATGGGTTGCTCCAACCCTTCAACATTCTTCTGTAACAGAACAACCGCTACAGTGTCAAATGAAGCAAATGAGAAAATAAGGAAATCCTTTGAGTAATCGGGACAGATAAAGCATGGGTGCCTCAGTTAAGGCTTTCTTTATTTGATTAAAGGAATTCTGAGACTCAATAGTCCACTTAACTTCGTTTCCCTTTATCAACATGGCTTTTATAAGCTTTACCATCTCAACAAAATTGGAAACAAACCTCCTCAAAAAATTGATTTTTTCCAGGAAAGACCGGACTTCTTTCCTAGATCTCGGGAGTGACAAGGTTTGGATTGCTTCAACTCTATTGGGATCAATTCTAACTCCTTCGGCTGATACTATGTGGCCCAACAACTTTCTCTCCTTCATGGCAAACAAAGACTTCTTGGGATTTAAGGAGATACCAAAATTTCTGCATTTCAGGAACACCCTTTTCAAATGCTCACAGTGTTCTCTGTCAGATCTAGAGAAAAATGTAATGTCATCTAGATAGATGACCATGAACTTGTCCCTTTCTCCAATGAAATCTATATCCATGGTTCGCTGAAAGGTCTCCCCTGCGTTCATCAATCCAAAGGGAATTTTGGCATACATGAACTTACCCCAAGGAGTGGTGAAGGTTGTTTTTTCCCCGTCCTCAGGCAGGACCGAGATATGATTGTAGCCCGAAAATCCATTAATCATGGATATCCTTGATGCACCAGTTACCCTTTTTAATATGTGTTCCATTTTCAGCAAGGGGTAGTTGTCCTTCTTTGAGCTCCTTTTCAGGTTCCTGAAATCGACACAAAGTCTAATTTCCCCACTCTTGTTTCTTACTGGGACCAAATTGGCCACCTATTCTGAATACCTCAAAGGCACGATAATTTGGGCATCCAACAGCGTCTTTACCTCTTTCTCCATAATAGGCAGCAACATATGATTTATTTTTCTTAATTTCTACCTAAACGGTTTGGAATCTTCTTTCAGAGGGATCTTATGCTCAATTACGCTGGTGTCATACGTTCTGAGGCCTTCATAGATCCAAGCAAACACATTAGTGAACTCTTTTAATAACCCAACATACTCGGCCCTCTGCTCCTTTGACAGGCTAGTTGACAACTTGACAAAATTTTGATTCCCCTTCGTGCCAATATTACACTCAGCCACATCAACATCCTCATTTGAAACTTCACCCTTCACTGCCACATCGTTCCCATCGAACAACCTTTTCAGAGGAACTAGTCCCCTTGGAATGTGATTGCTAGGCAGCTGAACAACAAGATCATCAACTAGGTTATTTTGAAGAGGGGTTTGAACTTTCTAATCATTTCTATCCCTGTCCCTTTGTTCCCTTGGCATAATCTAAGGAACATTGTTGTTTGGCCTCTTAAAGTTGCTTCTTCTATCAATATTCTGAGGATTTATGTATGTCTTATTCCCCTCCAATTCCAACCTTTCCATTCTAGCCAAAAGTGATTTTAGTAACTTGGTTACTTCATCCATTTGAGGGGGGGGACATAGGAACTAGAGATTGAGGCTTCAAATTTTCCCCTTCCTCTATCTCTATCAGTCTTATTCCTGAGTCGGTCGACTGCCAATATGTTAGAATCTACTTCCACAACTGCATCTTGCATATGAGCCAGGGAAGTGGCTCTTATTTCCCTCAACAGGAGGCAAAAATCGGGGTCAAAATCACTAGCGTAAGTAATTTTGGTGGAGGCCTCTGTAGGCTTTATCTCAATGGGGATCTTATTGTACATTTTATTGAATCTTTTGGAGAAGTTAGAGATATATTCTCCTTCTTTTCTCTTCAGGGACCCAAAATCTGTGATATAATACATGAAGTCTTTTTTATCCCCCCACTGTCTTAGGAAAACGTCATCCAAAGCCTCTATCCCAACGATGGATCCAGGATCCAGAGCTCTAAACCACTTTCTGGCTTCTCCATCAAGACTATGAACAAAAATCCTCATCCATATGTCTTCATTTACTATGACATAGTTATCCACATAACTATAGAAAGTTGCAAGGTGCTCCTTTGCAATTATATCTCCCTCCCTTGTAAACTTAGGAAGCTTCTTAAGGTAGACACTGACTGGGATGGAATTAAGAGGTTAAGGAAAGACCGGAGGGCATATCTAGCAGCCACTATGGCATCCATTCTATTTCTAGGAGGATTAGCACCTGCCATAGGAATATGAGGTGGAGGAGAATTAGGAGGAGAAGGTGTCCGGGTAGGGGAGACTAGAGATGAGCTTCTGGGAGGAAAGGGAAACAACAAAGAATTTGGGTAAAATGTTAGAGGGCTTGCGGGAAAGGAGGTTTCCCTTTTGGTGGTAGCAGCAACAGTAATAGGAGGAGGGGTGGTAAATCCTGGGGTAGGAAAATCTTCTGAGGCGTTGGTTCTAAACCACGATGTAATTTTAGGGGAGAGGGGAGTGACAAGGATTTCTCCCCCCAATCCTAGACCAGGAGGGGAAAAATCAACAGGAACACTCCCAAAATTTAAAGTTCGGAAAACTCCAACAGAAGGTATAATGGGGGAATGAGAAGCAGAAATTGGAGTTTCTAAAAAAGGACCATAAAAATCATCAGAAATACCTGGTTCAGCAGTAGACGTTCCTTCTTGAGGGGACTTTCCCTTTATGATAATTTTCTTTGGGTTAGCTTCAGGTGTTACTAAAGGAAGTTGTGGAGAAGACCTCATGTGTCTGCCTCTAGAGTCCACCACTAAAACAATGGAGTCACTAGTAGATTTGCATCAATGTAGTCACCACAGTGGAGTCGCCAGGTACACAACTACAATATTTGATGTACTAAGTTCCGATGCAACTTCAGAACCAGTAATCTTTGTTGTTCAATCCTAGGGAAAATCTTCAATTTCGTCCTTAGCAACGACACCAGAAATCTTAGCACCATAAGTCTCCCTTCAGATTGCGAGAAAGGCAAGCTTGATACCCATCAGAGTTTTATGTCACAAATTGGTTAAAAAGGGTCAAATGGGAGCAGTCTCAAGAAAATATCATTTTAACACAGAAAACTGGACTGATATGCACAAGCAGGTGAGGTCTTGGTTTAACTTCAGATAGTAAGTTGTATTAAGGGTGAGTAGGAGGAAGACTTTGGTGATAAAATGTAGAGATCCGCTGATGGCATCAAGTCTATCAACAATGCAAGGAAGAACAAATTCAAACATGAGAACTTCTCAAATTTAAATTCACATAAATTGAAAGGAACTACAACAACACTATAATCAAACTTTCATCATAATGAAGTCACAATAATTCAAGTGAATCAGTCAATCATGAACTCTTTCAGCATAAGAGGGAAATAAGATGGAGCAAGAAGGTTGATTGTCATTAAATGAGAAATCTCAAATGCATATACATAACCAGATAACTAGAGAGTTCATTAAAACTTTACAATTCGAGAGCTTTAATCTACCATTGACACTTACAAAATATAAAAACTAAGTATATATACTCAAAGAAACTCGCCCCCTACAGAAACGTGCTCTAGTCACTGTATTCAAGGATTCACATCTTCTTCTTCTCTTGTTAGAATGCACATGCATTCTTATGTCAGATGCGATCTCAGATCAGTATGGGCCTTGCAGAAAACTTCATTGACAAAGAGACCTTAGGCTGACAGCCTGCCTCCACAGCCAGCGCTCCCATGCTCTCCATTTATGGGGTGAAATGAGGTTTCAACTACCTTCCCCTGCTTCCATTAACTAATTTCATTGGGATCGGAGTGGATCCTGACACCCAGGAATGTCCAGGTAAGAATGCAACTTCTTTGAGTCAATTCTGGTGGCTTGAGGCCACCCAATTAAACAAAATGGAATTTCGAGACTTTGCCTTTCGGGAGTCTTTACTCCTCTTTACTCTCAACTTCGCGATAACTGAAATCACGAAGCGGCTTTCAAGATTGGTGGCTAGTCTTGCCTTAAAATGAACGGCCACGATCCTTTCCCTGACAACACAAAACGCCAACTAAGCGATGAGTGCTAGCCCCTCTTTCCAGACCTTCTTCCCATGTGATCAAACACTGAGACCATGAGCTTGATTCCGAGGCATTTCGCGATTTCGTGTTTCGAGAGTCTTGTCGTGCTCCACTTTCGAAACCCCGACTCACAAAACTGTGAAATTACTTGATATGGTGCCACGCATCTCTTAGGTTTGGACGGATGATATTAATCCATCGGCTTTTAGGGTCTCGAGACTTTGGGCCATGGATGAAACTTTACGACAAGAACCCTGAACTCTCGATTCGCGAAACCGCAAAATTTTCCGACGTCAGATCAACGGCCCTCGAATTTTCTCGATCGGACGACCCAGGTCTTCCCTTTCGCGAATCGATATTTCATGACTTCTATTGAACAATTCTACCACATCAGGACTCCTGACTCTCGCGCTCGCTTTCCATCAACGACAACTGAACTTGCTCGCTCGCTTGATCGAATTCCATATTATACCGCTCCAAGTGTTTCGGCCTGTGACAATGAAGATTTGGACAACTGACTGGGACTTGGGAAAACATATGATTAATGTCAGCGGCCAAGAGGATGAGCTCAAACAGAAAGGCGAACATGAAGCAATTTTGCAGACTATGAGGGAGGGAAAACACAAGGACATGGCCAACAAAATAGAGAAAAATTGGGCAAGGAAATAGACTTGGGTAAGTTGACACACGCCTACGGGCCTTGACAACTTTATGTGATAACAAGTAGTTATGTCTCTTCTATTATAGATTAATCTTTACAATTGAGAGAAATGTGATATTAATTTGTTTAAAAGAGAATTTAATATTCACTTGAAGAATTAATTTTAGATTATGTTTTTTTTTTCAAAATAATGAATCCATAGTCAATAATAAAGGCACATGGTCTATTGTTCTTTAGTGACTCGCAGGGAGACACAATCCCAAATTGGAGCCTAATGTTGTAACATTATATAAATTTTCATAAAAGATTAATTTTTTTATTAATAAGTAGTTCTAATTAGTAATTAGTTAGTTAAATCGTTGCTTAAACCTTTAAATTTTTCTTTAGGTTTTATTTATCATTATTTAGTTTTATTTTAAATGTTTTAGTTAAATTTACTATAATTTAGTTTTAAGTCGCTTTAAACTTTAGGTCTGATTTTATTTATTTTGTATTTAAATATTTATATATAATAGAACCACATCTATATTATTTTAATATATGTGTAGTAATAAAGTTTTAATTTAAATTATTATATGTTATGTTGTATTAATAAAGAACTTTTGTTTGTAGGATGATCGCGTGCAATCGAGATAACATCAACGGTTTATATTGTATCCCTCCCCCTCACATGCTCAACATTTAACAAATGGGGGGGAATGAATACAAATACCATGGTTTCCGCCAAAGATATGTGGCAAGCATGTGTTTATTGCCCCCTTCCCTTGATGATTTTCAAAACCATTAGGGACCCCCCAAAATGAACAAAAGATTGACACATGGCTTGCTAATGTTAGGTCATGGAAAGGTGAAGCAACTAATTTATTTAGAATTTTATATATTTTAATTAGTCATTTCAAGCCAATGAAATTTCACTGTGTATTTTAGGGTTGCTTTCAAATGGTTAAATATAAGTTTCTAGTAGTTAATTTCTTAATTAATGAGAACTTGAAGCTACCAACAATGTTCTATTTATCAACAAATTTCACCATCAAGACTCAAATTTTGTCTGGATTAAGCTTATCCCACATAATTCAAAACTCTTCCTTTCTTACAACTTTCTAATTTAGAAATGGAATCATCTAATTCTACTAAAATTGGAATACCTCTTACATTTGAGGAGCAATACCTGGCCGATAGAGATAAATATATTTTTGACCTTCTGTTATCCTTTGATATGTTTGAGTTACACCAGTTGGCCATGCACCATTCCAGATATCTTGTCGACTTTTATCATGCATGGGAGTATGATCTAGCCAAATTTATTGTTCCCCAGACATACAACTTTCCCAAATTTCTAACCTGGTGTGCTTCCAATTACATTTTGTCTCAAAGGTTCCTCGTTTCTAAAAATGGGTCAGTTCTTTTTGTGGTAAATTTTCAATCTATTTCGGAAATGTTAAATTTGCCTCAAAACCATGAAAGAAAAAAATTAAGTGAAATAGTATTAGCTCAATGCTTCAAAGGATTGAATTCTCATGACACAATTTCTCTAGTATATTATTACTCATGTCAAAACCTTGATGTTACCGCAGACAATTTCACTCTTGAAACTAATTTTTTTCCTGAAACATCTAGGAAAATCATTACAATGATGACTGCAATTCTAGGTAATGATGTTGACCAAACTATTGATGAGTACATGATTGGGTTTATGACCTCTATTTACCCACCTACTGTAAAACCCTTGGTTAAATGCAATTATGTCCAATATTTGGTTGACAAACTGCATCTTCAGATGTCATAGTTTAGAGTCGGTTGATATTTTAGGTACCAGACATATTTGGTTCATTTATGTCTATACTCTCAAGCTGCTAGGTTTCAAAACTTAGAAATGAAGATTGAATATGACATGGGTAATCCTCGTTCAATTATCCATTAGACCCTTTTAGTTAGGAAGAACGTTTAGAATTACAGGGTTTTCAAAATTTATCAATAACTTTGTGTCTTTGGCTTATGAAATTATTCATGACCAAACTCCCCCTAGGATTTTTCTAGACTGTAACATATTATTGTAGTTGAGTCCTAACAATATGGTGGGATATTGGTATCTATTTAAAAATCACACAGATATTAGGATTTATGGTGTTGAATTACAACCTTTTTTTTTACCTAAATGACTAACACCTAGAATCGTTTCTTTAGAATTCGTGAGGCATAGATTGAATTCTGTGTTACAGGTATGAACTAACTGAGAGGGGGGGGTGAATCAGTTAGTGTAGATTATTAACCATTTACTCTCATTTTTTAACTTTGAATCATTAATCTTAGTGGCAGTGAGTCTTTACTGTGAAATCCAGAGTTATAAACATAGAGCAGATAGTATAACGAACAACAATCACACACATCATTCATTCACAAGTACGAGACACAGATTTTTCAAGAGGAAACCCAACCAGGGGAAAAACCTCGTCTTCTTAAGATGTTCAACAAGCTTCAACTTCGTTACATCTCATCTTTTATGAGCACCAACTCATAGAGGCTACAACCTCTGATTGCCAGCACCGACTGGCTGAGAGCACCAACTCCCACAGAATCCCAGCACCCACTGGGTGGAAGCACCGACTTCCTTT
>ML816539.1:94777-112063 GCA_009831015.1 Picea engelmannii
ATATATTGAGGCCAAAGTGCTTGTGTGATTTAATCCAGGGAGCCTATGAGATAAAAGGCCAACAAGCCTAACAAATGTAATATGTAATCACACTTGATTATATTAATTAAATACATATGTACTATAGACCAATTTAGACGAAAGAGTATGGGGGGATACGACTCCATGAGAGGGAAAGGGGGCTAAGGGCTTGAGAAAAGGGGCCAAGTCAAGAGGGATTAAGCCAAGGAATAAAATAATATTATTCCTAATTTCTAAAGTTTTATGTAATGATTTTATCTTAAGTTCCTAAGTGAAGGAATTAATTACCAAGTGGGGGACAAGTTAGTTACATGATTTCCAAGTGTAAAAAATGCCACATGCATATATAATAGTGGGAATTAGTGTAATTCCATCATTCATTCCAATCATTCTTTCCCAATCATTCTACCAATCATTCAATCAATTATTTATATCCATCATTTGTACCTTGGTTGGAGTGTGGAAGCTAAAGTTGTGATTACCGAGTAAATCATTAGTGGTTTGGGTTGAAGAAGTAGGTTGTTAGGCTTATGGAGAAATTTATTGGGGTGACAGAATTGTTGGAATAGGTTTCCCTATGTGCTAGGCTAGTGGGTGTTGAACTCTTAGAGAATCCCTATGTTCCAATTACTACATATCTCTAAGACTTCATGGCCAACATGTTGCTAAATCCCTAGAAGGAAAGTGGGATAGTCGAAGGACTATTGAGCAGAAAAGGGGTACACTTCCCAGGGTGGGACGAGATGTGATGAATGAGAGGATGTGAGCTAGGAATTGTTGTTGAAGTTGGCATTGGGCCTGTTATTTATTGTGCTATTGTCAGACCTTAGGTTGGCATAGGTAACATTTTCCCTGGTGGAGTCATTTCCCCAACTTGGGGGTGTCATACTATTGAGAGTGTATGAAAAAACAAAGTCTATGTCTGGGAGGAATGTTTGAGGTGTGTAAGTAGTTAGTTATTTACCAAAAAAGATAAGTGTTATTTTATGTGTGTTTATGTGTTGATTAATGTGTGTATGTTTATGTTAATTCCTTTTGATGTAATTATACATTATTATGTATGGTTGTGCATGATATTGCTAGTTCTACATAATTGTTGCATATGCATGGCATATAGTTAATAAATGGTATCATAGAAAAATGTTTGTGGCATAGATCAGCCTAGATGGTTGGGGATGTTACATTGTGGTATCAGAGAAAAATTTCAGGTTTTCTAGTAACGAGGAATGTTACATCCCATGTGGTGGTTTAAGGGTGCATTCAATGCTATAGCATGAGAAGAGTTATGGATTGTTTTTGTTGTTCATGGTGCTTGAGCTTGAGAAGCTTCATTTAGGGAAAAATTCATTTATTATCTTCCCATAACCTTGGTTAGACCTAAAGACCCATTATTGGTCCACAATTAACCCGGTCATGGTGCCCATGTCCCCTTTGTAGGTAAATGATACCCTACAAAGGTCACATGTGGTGGTATGAGGAGTCATCTATGGAATTTGAGCCTAAGACACTAGGTTTAGGTTCAAAGGATATTTTCCCCTCCTTTTAATATGGATAAGGACCTGGGACCCATCTATGATTCCCAAGACCTTGTAATGGTAGCCATATATCAACTTGGATGCCAAATATTCCCTCGAGAAGACTCATTTCCTAGTTTCTAGGTGTTGTTCATGGTGGTTGGGCCTGAGAAGGTTCAATTATGATTTAAGGATATTGTTTCCCCCCTAATATTTTTTATTCCTTGACACCCATTTCCAATTCACAAAATCTACTCATGGCACCTATCTCCCACTTGGAGGCCAAAGACCCCATAAACATTTCTTGTCTATTGGTTTGTCGACTTGTTCAAGAATATTGAGCTTGGGAAGATTCAATAATATAATAAGGTATTTTTTCTCATTATTTGATTATGGTAAACTACTTATGACCCATCCATGGTCTAATTTGGTGGTTTTAGGACATGATCATGGTGCTTAAGTCTAAGAAGTTATGTTTAGGGAACGAGATTTTTATTTCCCTCCCTTGGCTCTAGTCAAGGACCTTACACTATTTTTTCCCTACCACAACCATGGTGAAGTACTTGAGACCCATAAATGACGTGAAAAACATCTTAATGGCACTCATATCCAACTCCTAAGCCAAAGACCCCTTAGTGAGGACTCATATCACAATTGTTAGGTGTTGTTCATAGTCCTTGAGCTCGCAAAGGTTTAATTAGGTATTAATTAACTTGTTCCCCCCTTTAACCATGTTTAGGAATTAATATCCATTTTTTGTGCATAAAACCTACTCATGACACCCATATCCCACTTAGAGGTCTCAAAACAACCCTTACAAGGACTCATGCACTAGTTTGAGGACTCACTCAAGGCTCTTCAGCTTGAGAAGATTCAAAAATATATTTATGTGGTTTTTTTTCCATCCTAAACCATGGTCAATGCCCCATGACCCATCCTCAATGTGAAAGACCTATTAATGGCATACATATCAAACTATAATTCAAAACACCCCCTAGATAAGGATTATGTCGTGGTTTTTTAATGTTGTTCATAAATATGAAGCTTGGAAAGTGATGTTTAGGGCCTAAGGATCAAGTATTTTCTTTCCCTAACCATGGAACTTGAGTGGAGCAGGTTGATTTTATGCTTAAGTGCCTTGTTTCCCCTCTTGTACATTTTTAGTCCTCAATATCCATTTATAGTGAATAAAATAAAATCATGGAATTCATATCCCATTGGATGTTAAAGAATCCCAACCATGTCCCCAAGAATGGTTCCTAGTATGGGCATGAGAAGAAGTTTATAGTGAATTTTAGAATCCATTGATTTTATACTTGGAATCATGACTTGGCCCAAGAGGCCCACTATTGGTGTGACAAGCCTTTGAATAAGTCCCATATCCCATTCTTGGACCACATATTCCATACAAAGGGCCTTCTAATGGTTTTAAACAACAATGTGTTCATGTTAAAAATGTGCACTCGTTATTAACATGCACACATTAATAACATATGTGCACTTTTGTTGGTATAAATAAAAGAAGGCACAAAGAAAAACCTCATTGTCTTTGAGAAACAAGTTCAATTTTTTACAAGCATAAGCATTTCCAAGAAAAACAATGTTGTTTTTGTGTGTGTGTGTGTGTATTCTAGGGGAAAATTACATCTTTTATTCCAGAATGAACAAAAAACACATTATAAAGGTGCTTAGGGAACATTAAAAAAAATCAGGTTGATGTACTCAAGGACCAACAATTTGAGACAACCACCATAGACATCCAAAAATATAGGAAAATAGCAGTTCGATCATCATCAAGAAACATCAAATTTTGACAGAACAAAATGATATAGATTCCATAAACTACCATGTTAAATCTTCCAAAAGATAAAATTGACACATCTACTAGAAGTATTAAAATAGGGATAATCAAATCTAGACTCAAATGCTTGACCATCTAGATACTCCTTCAAAATTAACTAGCCAACAAGTATACAGAGCCCTATATTGGATAGTGCATCAACCAATGTTTTTAACTCTTGATACACATGTGGGAAAGTAATTGAATCGAAATATTTATTCTCTTTGAGTTGTTCAACCAAAGAAATTAAGATATTGTTCTAAATTTGGAGTTGTTCATTCATCCTATAAATGACCAGCTTGGAATCACCAAACACTTGACACTGAATTGAACCTTTGTCTAGATATATCTTCATCTAAAGTTTGGGAGCCATTAATTCTCTAATTTTATTAGTACCCGTACCAATATTATCTTTGAACTAAAAATAGTGAGAATATGAAAGATAAAGAAGGCCCTCCAAGTTGCTTGTGGGCTCAGGGCCATAGTAGGCCCCATGAAGAAAACCTCAATATTTTGTTTAGTCAATTAGGACTTCACCCACATGCCTGTGTTTCATAGTTTTTTGAGGATGGTAATGTTGAAATAGTTGTATTATGCTCACCTAGTTAACCCAAGGTGACATATGATTTCAACAAAATAATAAAGTCATTTCCCATAACAATCATTGATGTTACTAATTTTTTTTGTTGATCCAAAAATATCGACCAAATTGCAATCACTTTCAGAATCCATGTATTATAATGCTTATATAAAATGGTAGTGTTTAGGAAAAAAACAATAGTAACAAAAAATTCCATTTTCCATATTTAAATTCACATTATATATGTATGTTGCATGCATTTACATAGTAATAATATTAGCTATTCATTCTTGCCAATGTCAAGGTCAATGCCATATATGAATTTAGCTTTACAGATGAAGGTCTGTAAAGCCAACTTATTTGGGTTGTTGGATGCATATATTGCAATTTCATGCAAATTTGTAATCAGTTATAGTATATATGTCTAAATTGTTGGAGACATTATCGTAATTCTTTCTAACATAGTAATTAGACATAATGGAAATTATTCTAAATTTCTTCAACATCATAGTGATGTTAACATCATAGAATGAGGTTTCATAACTTTTTCAAAAACCTATATCAAATAATATTTCTTTGTCTTTGGGATTTATTCTTGTCGAGTAGTATCATAGGGAAGGGTCAGTCGACCCTTCCTCCAACATAGTATCCTCATGGAGGGGGAGCACAAAGAAGGGTCAATGGATACTACACACACACACACACACACACAATATATATATATATATATATATATATATATATATATATATATATATATATATTGTGTGTATGTGTGTGTGTGTGTGTGTGAGAGAGAGAGAGAGAGAGAGAGAAATTTTGTGAAGTTCTTATTTTAATCTATCATTGTGAAGATGGGAAATAAATGAAAACAAACAAGAAACTTTGATATGAAGGAGCAATCCCATGAAAAAGTCAATGAACTAAGAGAAAAGGAAAAGTTGGGTGTGGAAAAACATAGGAATCCATCAATCATTGTCTCAATTCCTTATAAAATGGAGGTTGTGATGATCTATACCTTGTCACCACAGGTGAAGCATATGCATCCAATGGAGGCCATTCCACGTTTGACATCAAGTCAACCTTTAACTAATGCTCCATCAATAAACAATTATCAAGTTGAAGAAGACACAAAAATTTTGGTAGACATTAAGTATACAAAGAGAGAAAATAGACATTCATATTTTGTACAACCTTTCAGTGAAGAGGCTCCTATGGTGCAATATGTTTTTAAATAATTAGATGTTCATCATACCGACCACCAATATGTCTAGTTCACTTCTAAACTTGACCAACAAGTGAAGAAATTGATACAATCTCCTAGTGAATTTCCAAAATTTCATGGGGTTGTGTTTTAGACTTCCAGTCCACATTTCTTATCTCATCTATCGAGTGAAAAAATAAATATAGATGTGTTTGTGTGGATGAAATTTCCATAGTAGTCCTTGAAGGTAAGTTAACTAAAAAACTATTGAATGGAAATGCAAAAAATATTAAAGAGTGTTTTGAATTGATAAACAATGCATCAAAATGTTAGTTATTTTTGGATTTGTTAAAGTCACACACTTTATATATTGTTAGGTAAATTTTAGGCATAATGAAAATTAAAATTTTAGAGACCACTAATCATGTTGATATAAGTCTTTAGGCTAGTTTTAATACAATTTGAAAAAACACACATCTAAAAGACTATAATGTGACCCATCATGTATTGTAACAATCGATTGTAAATAAGACCATGAGGCAATGTTGTTTTCTCACACACACATCTAACATTATGAAGGTAAGTTCAAAAAGAATCCAAAATTATTCTATTATAAGATAAATCCTCAACAACCGAGGTCAAATATATTATCAGGACTTCATTTTTGGGTCACCTTGTTGTAGTATGAATTCAGTTGAAGTTGTTCAGAGACTAATCAAAAAAATTGGCATGAAAACTCCCATTCTTCCTCCAACCAAAATGATGTGGTAAAGTTGAGAAGGGGTTCTAGGGACTATGAATCCCTCACTAAATACCTTCTTAACATGACACAAACAAAAATCTATGATATATTCAAGGATGAGCACAAGGATATGAACCCGTGACAAAGATATTTGAGAAATCAAAACCTTGGTATGTTAGAATATGTGTAGACCATAGAACATGATGCTACATATTACACTTATATTTTGGTTATTATTATGGCACATATATACACATATGTCATGTTTTTCATACCAAATATGTGCAATAATGATYAGTCATACTACCACTAATTTCATCGATACTTTATTCATAGAATCATGTGTCCATGGRTTGATGAACAAGCATATTATGAAAAATATTATTTAGATGGGWCATGCCCTTGGTGCAATGTATTTGCATTATTGATCCRGTGCATTCAAAAAAGTGAGGAACGTGAATTTTTGAGGATGGTGGTTGATGTGGAAAGMTTCAAATATGTTTCTTATGAACTAGATGGTGGAAAAGAAAGAAAAAAAWTGTAGCATTGGTGAGATCCCAAGTTAGTGTTTTTTTACTTGAAAKGARTATTTTYTTTCAACTTRCACTTTGAAATTAATCATATAGTTTGGAAAATGTAAAATTTTACTTATACCTTTATTTTTGTGTCATTAGGAATGAGTATGTGATTTCATCAAGGAATTTTTGGAAAAAMCCAACAATATGTTCAACATGTCCATGTGTCGCAATGRAAAGAAGAGTAGTTTAGAATATGCAAGGATACCTTTCCCCTCAAAATTATGTTGTTTTTTGTGTATCTTGCTACGAACTACACCCTCCAACCACAAAATGATATTTAGAGCCAATATTCTCATTTAGACGACTCAAAATTATGTTGTTTTTTGTGTATCTTGCTACGAACTACACCCTCCAACCACAAAATGATATTTAGAGCCAATATTCTCATTTAGACGAGGTCATCATATTGGTACATATGGCATATAGTCATGGGCCAGATAGTAGTGAAGATAGGAGGATAATATTGAAGGAATATAAATTATATGTAAGTGATAATAGGTTCCATGACCTACATTATGTACAASATTTATTTCAAACATTTTACAATCACTTAAAGGAGAGGGATATACAAGTGGATCAACATTRGATTTGTTCTTATTATWGTGTGGGATGGTTTAAAAATGTTGTTGTATTTCAATGGTTGAGTTTGTTGCACAAAAAATGMAATGYGTTGCATATTTATAACTATYTTTAGACTAGGAATGGGAAATATGAGCATGATGGAGCTACTGTGTGCATACAAATTGCATTACATAGGGAGGAGATTAATTTTATGAAAATTTCCCCTAGTTGAGATGTAAAGTATATAGTGCAATAGTGTTCAATATTAATGGAAAAGGGAACAATAAGGAAAGAGGAATATACAAGGAGAGGAGTATGTGAAAAAAAAAATTGGAGGTCATTCCTATAGATAGGTCACATGCATATCATTACAACAAAATATGTGGAACTAATGGATTTCATTTAGTTCAAATCTTATACAACCCCATATTCAAAATATGGATGCGAAAAATCATTATTTTGTGGACCATGTAGCGGTTGTGAATGGAATGATTGTGAATTAGATGTTTAGGTTGTTGCATGGGATAAGATATCACTTGCAATAGATTCATTGAATATAATTGTCAAATAAACCTAGTTAGAGGAGCGACAATCATCTATATCACTAGATTATGATCATGTCTCAGATCTTGTATAAATAGGTACATTACAATTGGAAATACTTGAAAATATTTTGGTAACAATATATGAGGGTTTGTGGTTTATCTATATTGTCAACCTCTTACACACTTGTACCTGAATATGCATTGCATTTTTTCAAGACACATATACATAGTGGTTGCTAGGAAAGACAATGAATGGGGTACATATTAGTTGGCATGATGCCTAGGGGGGAATCAAACCCTCAATCCACTATTAACTAACAATTAATATAATGAATTTATATTGGCTTGATGGTTGTTAAGGGTGAATAACTTACACTAGATGAAAACTCGAGAAACATCAGTAGTTATGTATTCATGGATTATAGACCAAGTGCATCCGTATATCACTTTATGAACTTATTCATTGGTACAAATCTCCAACTACAAATAGTGTCTAGAAAGATCTCATCAAAGGCATGCTACTTCATAACTCATTTATATCATGATAAATTGATGGATACCATTAATAACATAGATGATATAGATGGTGTACTTGAATAACCTCATGTAAGTATATAGGTGAGGTAAAATAACGTGTTCAATCTTGTGTTCTATTTTGAAGTATGTGTGTTGATTGTTATTTTTATTATTTTTTCATTGCATTTATAGATGACTACAATTATTTTAGTGAATTATTCTAACATTTCTACCCTTATTTGTGCCCAAGTTATACAAAGAATCACAAACACTTAAAGGTTTATCAACAAGAAAAACAATTATTTTCAACACCACCAAACAAATTCTTGGAAAGATTAAATTTCCTATTTGAAACCTGATTTTGTTACGTTTTTTTGCATTGCCCAAATCCCCTAAATCTAACTTATACATTTGCATGAAATGTACATAACCTTTCACCATCAATGCACCCCTACTAATTGCCTTCTATTTTTCCATACACTTATCTTTTAATTGGAGTCATAGGTATTCTCTCATGAATAAGACACACACTTGTTCTTGGCCTTTGTCTTGGTATTGGAAATATTGTCTTGAGTGTAACAATCCTAGTTCAACTAACTCCCCTAAGGCCACCTTATAAATTTGCCCTTTTGTTGTTTTCATGGTGTTTATGTAGTGTCTCCTTTCAAATAGTTCACTTATGTTATATTATAATATAGGAATGTGATGATGATGCGTCAAAATATCTTATAAAGAAATGTCTAATTTTTATTTTTTTATCTAAGAATGTGATGAAGATTATCCCAATTACCACATAAAGGTATTTGAGGCAATAAATTAGGGATTTGGTCCCCTCAATTATAGAAATATGCATTTTCTCTTTTTCTTTAGTAAATTCTTTAAGCAATTTTGGTGAATGTGAACAAGTTTGGATATACTAGAGAATATGGAAATCGTCATCAGGAAGGAAGCTATGATAAGTCTAGAGTGGTATGTTTTTATTGTCTCTAGATGGGACACAACATTGAATATTGTCTTTAGAAAGAGTTTAAAAAAGTTAAAGACAAGGTCAAACATGGTGGAGGTCAATGTCACCATGGTAATGTTGCCCAAGATGGTGGAGATGATTAGCTATATAAATACGAAAACCCTTAAAGGATTAGATAAATCATAAGTGTTTCCAAGTTTCTTAATATGGTCTCCTGTAAAAAAAAACGTAGTTGAAGGTTCAACATTGAATCTTGAGGAACATTTAAAGTTCTAACAACTCCTAGAAGGTACTCTTGAATTCAAAGTTCAAAATAAGAGGTATGGATATATTGTTGATTTGATGTGTACCTTGGTTTATTCTAACCCCAAGAGTGTTTATGAAGTATCATGTTCTACACAATGCGCTAAAGCCATGAAAAAATAATATGACAACATCATGAAGAATGATGTATGGGATTTTTTATTTATACCTAAGTGGAATAACATCATCAATGGTAGATGGATTTCTAATGATTCCATAAAAAAGTATAAAGCTATATTTATTGTGAATGAATTCAGCAAAAAAAAGTGGATATTGACTAAGAGGATATCTCTGGTCTAGTGACGAGATATACTACCATCATATGCATTAGTTTCTTGGCTTATTGTTATAGTTGAATTATTCACTAGATGAAGTGAACCATACTTTTTTTTAATGGTGGTTGGAAATTTTAGTTAATGCAATAACCACACGGTTTTGAAGTTAATGGTATGGAGGATATTCTATGTATGTCAAAATAATCCCTTTATGGTCTCAAGCACACTCATGATGCATGAAACATTCAAATTAATGAGTATTTTTGTGGAAAATACAAAAGGATGTTATATGTCAATGCCCATCTATATTTTTGTCTAATGAATACAACATTGTGGTTGCTAAAATGTTTATATGTGGATTCACTCTACCTAGTAATGATTATGATTTGATTCATCGGTTGAAGAGTAACTTGTCTCATGAATTTAATATGAAGGAGTTTCCTACCAATATTGACCATTAGGTGAATGAAGTGCTACAAGATGCCATTTATTATGTATTTGATTTTAGGCTAACCAAAGAATTTAGATTGATTAGTAGTAAAATTAAATTCCTAAGTAGTGAAACAAAGAGATCCTCTTATTGAAGATTTAAGGTCAAATCCAAGATGAGATAGAAGGGAATTTTATGTGTTTTAGAGATGAAACAAAAAATGTTAATATTTATAAAAAAATGTTAATATTTATTAAAAATGTTAATATTTATAAAAAAATGTTAATTTTGGAAAAATCGATGCGATACAAATTACAAGATGAGATAGAAGGGAATTTTATGTGTTTTAGAGATGAAACAAAAAATGTTAATATTTATAAAAAATGTTAATATTTATTAAAAATGTTAATATTTATAAAAAAATGTTAATTTTGGAAAAATCGATGCCATACAAATTAGATGAGACATTAAATATTCAACAAATGTTCTTATTACAAAGGTCAAGGCATTCTTGTAAGTTATTTTTGGTTACACTTATATACAACTCTAACTTATAACTTGATTTCAATTTTCAAGGGTAAAAAATATAAAATCATCTCAATATCTGTGTGTGTGGTGCCCCAATGGAACACATTGTTGAAACTATTTCATCAATTTTGGGAGAATATGTTTATGGTTCTCCAATTAGCAGCATCAGGAAGACATTCTCCCAATTGGTCATGTTGATTTGACCAAGGGAATTGACTCATTTACTCACGAAGCTTTACTAATGGTGAATGGTCTAGGCGTAGTCTTTTTCCTGATGAGGAGTGGATAGACTCGAGGTGCTCTCACATGTACTGCTCTAGGATGGAGTGATTTATATTAATTAGATGTGCATGTGAGGAAATAATCATCAACATAAATATAATATATAAATAATATATTTATAATATAATGTACAAATATTTAAATAATCAATAATCAATAATTAATAATTAATTAATTAATGAAAAGAAAATAATGGAAAAGACATGTCCATTAAATGAAAAAGGAACTCCACCCAAGTATATATATCGAGGCCCTCGATTTTAATATATCATCTCATATAATATTTTACGTACAATAACCTCTCATCAAGTTTGCTAAGTCTTGTTGAGATTTTTAGTGTGTAATTATTCTATGATAACGATAGCATTTAAATAATAAGGAAATAATTATCAAATCTAAAAATCAGAAAAAATCAACATGGTATTAGAGCTATTTAAAATATTTCAATGCCAGAGCTAGTATAAGTCTCTTCTGAAGCTAGTTAAAATCTTTTAGTTCCAGAGCTAGTATAATTCTCTTCTGAAGCTAGTTAAAAGATTTCAATACCAGATCTGATAGATCTGCTTCAGATATTTTATTTTTTGCAATTGTACGGTCATGGTCGTGAGTGTCCTATGCACACAAAGAGACCACATTACCTTTGGTCATGATTTTCCTAATTATAGGGCGTGACAGCCTTAAGGATTGCACTACATAGTGCGACCAACTCTTTTGGTCACTCTTCATTTCTTTGCAAGATGGGACCGGTCACATTGTGATAACTAACATAGATGTTATAGACTCCGCAACAGTGATTGGTGTTCGAGAGGGAGTTATATATATATATATATATATATATATATATATATATATATATATATATATATATATATTGTTGGGATGACCAGCCCATGCATTGGTACATGACAACATTAGTTTGTTTGAGCTATGGAATCAAATGTTTGTACACTTACATTATAGGGCTTTACCAACATTGAAGAGGATGGTCACATGACTTCCAGAGCTTTAGGTAGAGCATGATGGCATTTGCAGGGGATGTTCACTTCGCAAGAATGCCAAGGGATCTTTTCTAAGAAATGACATCAGGTACACAGGGATCTTGGATATAGTACATTTAGATGTATGTGGACCTATGACAATTTCAACTTTGGGTGGATTCCTATACTATGTGATATTCATTGATGATTTATTCTAGAAGACATGGATATTCTTCATGAATACCAAGGATGAAGTATTCAATATATTCTAGGAGTTCAGGGCTCAAGTAGAGAGTTTGATAGGGAAGAAGATCAAGGTGTTGAGATCAAATAATGGAGGAGAGTATACGTATAGGTACTTTAGTGATTTATGGAATTGGTGAGTCATATCATTGATTCTGAACCTTCTAATTATGAGGAGGCAGCAGGCTAACAAGTTTGGAGAGATGCCATGATGGAGGAATATCAGTCCATCATGAAGAATGATGTGTGGGAGATTGTGTCGAGACCTGAGGGGAAGTCAGTGGTGACTTCCAAGTTGATCTACAAGATCAAGTATGCAGCAGATGACAACATCGAAAAGTACAAAACAATGTTCATGGCAAGAGAGTTCTCCTAGAAAGAGGGAGTGTACTATGAGTAGACGTTTTCTCTAGTCACCAGGTACACTTCCATCAGAACCATTATTTCCATTGCAACAATCATGGATAGGAGATTACACCAGATGGATGTAAAGACTAAATTCCTTAATGGTGTGATTGGGGAGGAAGTGTACATAAAAAAACCTAAGGTCTTTGAGGTATATGGGAGGGAGTCTCATATTTCCAGGCTGAAAAAGTCCTTGTACATACTCAAGCATGCACCTAGGGCATGGTACTCCATGATTTATGGATACTTGATGATATTGGGATTAACCAAGAGTGAAGTAGATCACAACCTTTACTACAATTTTTTTTACGATGATCCTTTGATCTTGTTGTTATATGTTTATGACATGTTCCTTATGGGAGCAGACCAACTCATCGATCAGTGCAAGAGGGAGTTGGAATCTGATTTCAAGATGAAGGATATTGTCTTGATCATTATTTCTTGGTATTGGTGGTGTGACATAAAATAGGTAAGATATTCCTTGAACAAGGGAAGTACACAATTGATATCTTGAGCAAATTCGGTATGATGGAGTGCAAGTCCATGGCTACACCTATGATAAAAAATTTGAAGAAGCTGAGTGATTGTGCTTCAAATTTAGATCCAGTGGATCCCACTAGGTACAAGCAACTGATTAGATCCTTGATGTACCCAGTTAACACCAGGCCATATATTTTCTTTACAGTGAACACCTTGAGCCAGTGCATGGTTGAACTGAGGCACTTCCATTGGGTTGCAACAAAGCATGTGTTGAGGTACTTACATGGTACAGTTGGATATGGTATGAGATATGACTTAGGTGGTGAAGTGAGGTTGTAGGGTTATATTGATTCTTACTAGGCAGGGAGTGTAGTGGACAGAAAGAGAACCTCGGGGTTCTGCTTCAGTTTATGATCAACTATGATATCTTGGTTTAGTAGGAAGCATAATTCTATAGCACTCTGTACAACAGAAGTAGAGTATATCGCAGTCAGTGTCACAAGTCGTAAAGCAGTATGGCTTCGGAAAATTATTGCAGGACTATTTGATCAAGAGCTAGAGATAACCTTAATACATCGTGATAATCAAAGTTGTGTCAATATTTTGGAAAATCCAATATTTCATGACAAGTTGAATCACATTGAGATTAAATATCACTTCATCTCAGACATGGTACAGAAGAGAGAAGTAAATATCTAGTACATATCCACATATGAGAAAATTGCATACATTCTCACTAAGCCTATGTCTAAGACAAAGTTTGTATACTTCAAAGACAAGCTTGGTGTGATGAAGAATGTCTCCCTCACTGAGAGGGAGTGTTGATGGTTCTCCAGTTAGAAACATCGGAAAAACATTCTCCCATATTGGTCATGCTGATTTGACCAAGGGAAATGACTCATATACCCATGGAGTTTTTCTAGTGGTGAATGGACCAGGCGTAGTCTTTCTCCTGACGAGGATTGGGTAGGTTTGAGGTGATCTCACATTTCCTGCTCCAGGATGGAGTGATCTATATTAATTAGACGTGCATGTAAGGAAATAATCATCAACATAAATATAATATATAAATAATATATTTATAATATAATGTATAAATATATAAATAATCAATAATTAATAATTAATTAAAAGACAATAACGGAAAATACATTTCCATTAAATGAAAAAGGCACTCTGCCCAAGTATATATATCAGGGCCCTCAATTGTAATATATCATCTCATATAATATTTTACTTACAATAACCTCTCATCAAGTTCGCTAAGTCTTGTTGATATTTTCAATGTGTAATTATTCTATGATAACAATACCATTTAAATCATAAGACAATAATTATCAGAACTCAAAATCATAAAACATCAACAAAATATGTATCCTACCTCTTAGATGGAAGAGTAGCGTCTCATAGGAGCTACATATGCTAAACAGTTAAACATGGTTACAAATTCTTTGAAATTGTGTTTACCAAATACTTTTGAATTGTAAAATTATATTCATAATGAATGAAAATATAAAAAAATAATTTGTATTAACCTCATCCAAGAAACCCCTATTATCCCATAACAAGTATGCTTGTAATAAGAGCATTGATGAGAATCAACTAAACTAGAACCAAAAGGGCCATCTTGACTATATGTTGTGTCATATAGAGAAGTGGTCATGTGGCCTAAAGGCCCTAACCTTGGATATATAACATACTTTGTAGATGGATCTTGATAGGAGGTTGTGATAAATACACTATGTTGAAGTACATTGCATGTCAGGGTGGATATCACAATGTTAGTTGAATGATTCCTATATCCAGGATGAGGTGGTTAGGGAAATGGGATTAAGAATACACCTAGGAAATGGTGCCCTTCTCAATGGTTATTCCTATCCCTTTCACGATCTTGAGTAGAGCCAAGATCAACCCCATAGAATTCACTAATGTCAAAATAATTGACATGGGGAACCATAATAAACTTTGCCCATAATTTATGAAGAAAATATAACGATCCTCCCTATTATTGTAGGGAGGCTTATCAAATACCATAAACCACCTATCCATCCAATTTATTTTCCATGGTTGGAATGCAAACTAGTCCATGCAAAGAAGCCTCTTTATCAAATCAAGGAGTTGACTAATTATAGGGTCAATAAACAATTGGACAATAATCTCTTTGGTTACATGTATATCTTTCACCTCTTCCTTATTCATTCTTATTGAGTAGGATTCTATGATCCTATCCCTATATTCAAATATATTGGATAACTGACCATTGACATGATTAATGGGAGCAACAATTCAAGCAAAGTGGACAAGGGAAGACAATACAACTCTCTAGTATTCCTAAGCTCACCAATTAGGTTTCTATTTTCATCTAAGCATTGATTAATTTATGTGTATGGTTCTCCTCGGGGTTAGGGTTTTTCTCCATCCCATATAAATAAAATTGTGTTTAAACAATACAAATTTTTTATACAAATTATGTAAAATATTTGATGATTTTACAAATATAAAAATTACATTTGAAATAAAACATACCTAGAAATGGGAGATCCTCTATTGGAAACATCAAGTGCTAAAAATTCTAGCCTCAATCCTACTTGTCCTCATCAATTATAGGATGAATCGACAACAAAATGCATGCATGGGATGAAGGAAGATTGTGGAAAAAAGACATTGGGGTAGAAAAAATGAATAGAGGAAAGGGTCATGGTATTTTTTTAGATAGAGGAATGTTCATGCGTTAATAACACATGTGTCCTTTTAAAAATGTGCACATGTTCCTAATGCATGCACATTTTTTTCACATGAAAAACCAATGTGGATTCAACATGTTCATGGGAAGATAAGTATGTGGAGGTTTGGTAAGTGATGAAGCTATTTAAATATGAAAATATGAATGTTCCTAGAGTGCATGAGAATTCCTTAAATTCACAACGAGCACACATTTCCATTGGATGATTTTAGGAACCAACTTCGTGCAACCACCCAATCATATTTTCAAAGAAAAAGATCAATAAAGTTATGCACTTCATTAAGAAGAGATAACTTCAACCATAATTGGATGATACTATGTGATAGAACTCAAAGGAATACAACTAATACCATGAAACATCATATTCCATACAAATTATCAACTGGGGAAAAGGGTTGGCTCTATATCCAAATAAAAAGATTTACAAACCCAAACTCTAATCTCAAGCCACTATGATACAATACATATACCATTAAGAGTGCAATAATTCATTTAACCTTAACTTTCCATTAGGGAAAATTCTAAGGATTCGTACTTATCTTAAAGTGTAGAAATCTTTGGGAATCATGTTAATTCTTAAAATGAAAACTATAAAAAATTTGGTGATACTTTTGTAAAAATATTCAAATTTCTAAGGATTTTATGTAGTGTCTACAAAAGTTTGGTGATTTTTAAGTAAAATAATTTTATCATGTATAGAATTTCAGTGAATCATTTTTGTAAAAAATGAAAATTAGTGAATTAGTTTTAGAAAAGAATGTGAAAAATTAGAAATTTATCCTTTAACATTTTCCCTACTTTCCATCCTACCTTGGGAAGTTGGGATGCATATAATTTCAATTTTTATCTCACATGACATTATATTCCTCCAATAGTTGAGGGGTTAGCAAAACTATACCCACTAGTTGAGATTAACTCAAAGAACAATACACCAGTCCCATCTAATTAGATCACCCCATCTAATTAGCTCATTGACATGGTGATACATTAAACACATCATGGTTTATAAAATTATTCGTAATTGTTAAGTAATGTCAATTACCTTTGTATAGTAAGTATTTGACACTTGAAAAGGAGATAAAAAAGTTTCCTCACATAACAGATAATGGAATAGAAGTTTTTTCTTAAACATCAAATTCTAATGAAATGGGGACTTGCACTTCTAGCTCTAACAAAATGGGTACCATTACTTCTTGAGGGAAAATTGTTGTTCTATGTCTCAACATGATTTTGGATATTGTTAACCTCGTCTCAAAATTGAGCATGCATGAAGCTACAAACCCAAATTTGGTCATATCTCATCACACTCGACCTCACTTTTGTGACCAACAATTGCCTATCATCATGCATTCACCTTTTTTATAGACATGTAACTAGTGCATAATCTAATGTATGCCATTAATCTTACATTAACACCTAATCACCTAATCTGAATGGTGCAAACTCAAGTGATAGACCAAAACATAATTGCATGCATTACTTTTAACTCCATATCACGATTCCACATCCATGATATTTTGTAGTTTGAAAATTCAAAATTCCTATCTAACTA